>JANJGK010001995.1:115000-151927 GCA_039081455.1 Macrobrachium rosenbergii | reverse complement strand
AGAGAGAGAGAGAGAGAGAGAGAGAGAGAGACTGCAATGGTTCTCTGAGAGAGAGAGAGAGAGAGAGAGAGAGAGAGAGAGAGAGAGAGAGAGAGAGAGAGAGAGAGAGAGAGAAACTGTAATGAGACTTCTGTGCAGATATTTCCAGAGAGGTGTTTGAATGGTGAAGGTTTGACCAGTGAAGGTTTGAGCAATGAAGGTTTAAGCAGTGAAGGTTTGAGCAATGAAGGTTTAAACAGTGAAGGTTTGAGCAATGAAGGTTTCATCAGTGAAGGTTAGAGCAATGAGGGTTTAAACAGTGAATGTTTGAGTGGAGAAGGTTTGAGCAGTGATGGTTTCAACAGTGAAGGTTTAAACAGTGAAAGTTGAAACAGTAAAGGTTTAAACAGAGAAGGATTGAGCAGAGAAGGTTTCAACAGTGAAGGTTTGAGCAGCGACTCAACTTAACAAAGTGAATGTCAATCCAAGCCGACACATTTGCGTCTCGACCCAGACGCACCTAACCTTGGGACAATCGGCCCTTATACCTGAAGGACTGCATTGGGTTAAGCCACTATATTTTTATTAAATTATAGCAATTTAAATGAATTTCATAAATCAGGACAGAAACTAGGCATCAGTAAAGTATCGCAAATGGACGTCGGGATTCTCGGCCATTAACGTATAACTCAAAATGGCCAAAAAAGGACACCCCAGAGTGTGAATCGACTCACAAAATGCTTATTCAAAAGTCTCACACTTTGTTCAGTGCTTAAATAACCAAAGTCCTCAGCTAAAAACTGCCTAACCTTGAGTTCCGCAACTGCCTACTACAGGTTAGGGCAGGATTCTGTGTGCAAATCTCCCTTCACAGGGCAAGAAAAGCTTGCCCAACAATGAATTTACATCCAATAAGCATAACAAATGTACAGATAAACTCAAGGATTAGGCTAACTCTGTTGCAATGCTACCTTTAGGTACTGCAGCTGGACTCGGACAAACTAGTCCAAGGTTCTATATGCAAATCTCCACTCCAGTCAAAAAATGTTAAAAATGAATAAATAAACTTACGTCTCATATTAAAGAGTCGAACGTCAAATAGTCATGAACTTTATGCTATATTAAATAAAAGAATAAAAAGAAGGTCCTAAGGGTAGTCGAAGGTCAAATATATCATGAATTCTATGCTATACTGAATAAAAAGTCTAGAGCAAACGTCCTACAGGATGTCGAAGGTCAAATACATCATGAATTCTATGCTATATTGAATAAAAAGTCTAAAGCAAATGTCCTAAAGGATGTCGAAGGTCAAAAACATCATGAATTTATGCTATACTGAATAAAAAGTCTAAAGTAAAAGTCCTAAAGGATGTCGAAGTTCAAATACATCATGAATTTTATGCTATACTGAATAAAAAGTCTAACGTAAACGTCCTAAAGGATGTCGAAAGTCAAATACATCATGAATTCTATGCTATATTGAATAAAAAGTCTAAAGCAAATGTCTCAAAGGATGTCGAAGGTCAATTACATCATGATTTCTATGCTATACTGAATAAAAAGTCTAAGCAAATGTCTCAAAGGACGTCGAAGGTCAATTAATCATGAATTCTATGCTATACTGAATAAAAAGTCTAACGCAAACGTCCTAAAGGATTTCGAAGGTCAAATTCATCATGAATTCTATGCTATACTGAATAAAAAGTCTAAAGCAAACGTCCTAAGGGATGTCGAAGGTCCAATTCATCATGAATTCTATGCTATACTGAATAAAAAGTCTAACGCAAATATCCTAAAGGATGTCGAAGGTCAAATACATCATGAATTCTATGCTATATTGAATAAAAAGTCTAACGCAAACGTCCTAAAGAATGTCGAAGGTCAAAAACATCATGAACTCTATGCTATACTGAATAAAAAGTCTAACGCAAACATCCTAAAGGATGTCGAAGGTCAAATACATCATGAATTCTATGCTATATTGAATAAAAAGTCTAACGCAAACGTCCTAAAGGATGTCGAAGGTCAAAAACATCATGAATTCTATGCTATACTGAAAAAAAAGTCTAACGCAAACGTTCTAAAGGATGTCGAAGGTCAAATACATCATGAATTCTATGCTATATTGAATAAAAAGTCTAACACAAATGTCCCAAAGGACGTCGAAGGTCAATTACATCATGAATTCTATGCTATACTGAATAAAAAGTCTAACGCAAACGTCCTAAAGGATGTCGAAGGTCAAATACATCATGAATTCTAGGCTATACTGAATAAAAAGTCTAACGCAAACGTCCTAAAGGATGTCGAAAGTCAAATACATCATGAATTCTATGCTATACTGAATAAAAAGTCTAAAGCAAACGTCCCAAAGGAAGTCGAAGGTCAAATACATCATGAATTCTATGCTATACTGAATAAAAAGTCTAAAGCAAACGTCCCAAAGGAAGTCGAAGGTCAAATACATCATGAATTCTATGCTATACTGAATAAAAAGTCTAATGCAAACGTCCTAAAGGATGTCGAAGGTCAAATACATCATGAATTCTAAGCTATACTGAATAAAAAGTCTAACGCAAACGTCCTAAAGGATGTCGAAGGTCAAATTCATCATGAATTCTATGCTATACTGAATAAAAAGTCTAACGCAAACGTCCTAAAGGCTGTCGAAGGTCAAATACATCATGAATTCTATGCTATACTGAATAAAAAGTCTAAAGCAAACGTCCTAAAGGCTGTCGAAGGTCAAATACATCATGAATTCTATGCTATACTGAATAAAAAGCCTAAAGCAAACGTCCTAAAGGATGTCGAAGGTCAAATACATCATGATTTCTATGCTATATTGAATAAAAAGTCTAACGCAAATGTCCTAAAGGATGTCAAAGGTCAAAAACATCATGAATTCTAAGCTATACAGAATACAAAGTCTAAAGTAAACGTCCTAAAGGATGTCGAAGGTCAAAAACATCATGAATTCTATGCTATACTGAATAAAAAGTCTAACGCAAATGTCCTAAAGGATGTCGAAAGTCAAATACATCATGATTTCTATGCTATACTGAATAAAAAGTCTAAAGTAAACGTCCTAAATGATGTCGAAGGTCAAATACATCATGAATTCTAAGCTATACTGAATAAAAAGTCTAACGCAAACGTCCTAAAGGATTTCGAAGGTCAAATTCATCATGAATTCTATGCTATACTGAATAAAAAGTCTAAAGCAAACGTCCTAAGGGATGTCAAAGGTCCAATTCATCATGAATTCTATGCTATACTGAATAAAAAGTCTAACGCAAACGTCCTAAAGGATGTCGAAGGTCAAATACATCATGAATTCTATGCTATACTGAATAAAAAGTCTAAAGCAAACGTCCCAAAGGAAGTCGAAGGTCAAATACATCGTGAATTCTATGCTATACTGAATAAAAAGTCTAAAGTAAACGTCCTAAATGATGTCGAAGGTCAAATACATCATGAATTCTAAGCTATACTGAATAAAAAGTCTAACGCAAACGTCCTAAAGGATTTCGAAGGTCAAATTCATCATGAATTCTATGCTATACTGAATAAAAAGTCTAAAGCAAACGTCCTAAGGGATGTCAAAGGTCCAATTCATCATGAATTCTATGCTATACTGAATAAAAAGTCTAACGCAAACGTCCTAAAGGATGTCGAAGGTCAAATACATCATGAATTCTATGCTATACTGAATAAAAAGTCTAAAGCAAACGTCCCAAAGGAAGTCGAAGGTCAAATACATCATGAATTCTATGCTATACTGAATAAAAAGTATAAAGCAAACGTCCCAAAGGAAGTCGAAGGTCAAATACATCATGAATTCTATGTTATACTGAATAAAAAGTCTAACGCAAACGTCCTAAAGGATGTCGAAGGTCAAATACATCATGAATTCTAAGCTATACTGAATAAAAAGTCTAACGCAAACGTCCTAAAGGATGTCGAAGGTCAAATTCATCATGAATTCTATGCTATACTGAATAAAAAGTCTAAAGCAAACGTCCTAAGGAATGTCGAAGGTCAATTACATCATGAATTCTATGCTATACTGAATAAAAAGTCTAACGCAAACGTCCTAAAGGATGTCGAAGGTCAAATACATCATGAATTCTATGCTATACTGAATAAGAAGTCTAACGCAAACGTCCTAAAGGATGTCGAAGGTGAAAAACATCATGAATTCTATGCTATACTGAATAAAAAGTCTAACGCAAACGTTCTAAAGGATGTCGAAGGTCAAATACATCATGAATTCTATGCTATATTGAATAAAAAGTCTAAAGTAAACGTCCTAAAGGATGTCGAAAGTCAAATACATCATGAATTCTATGCTATACTGAATAAAAAGTCTAACACAAATGTCCCAAAGGACATCGAAGGTCAATTATATCATGAATTCTATGCTATACTGAATAACAAGTCTAACGCAAACGTCCTAAAGGATGTCGAAGGTCAATTACATAATGAATTCTAGGCTATACTGAATAAAAAGTCTAAAGTAAACGTCCTACAGGATGTCGAAAGTCAAATACATCATGAATTCTATGCTATACTGAATAAAAAGTCGAACGCAAACGATCTAAAGGATGTCGAAGGTCAAAAACATCATGAATTCTATGCTATACTGAATAAAAAGTCTAACGCAAACGTTCTAAAGGATGTCAAAGGTCAAATACATCATGAATTCTATGCTATATTGAATAAAAAGTCTAAAGTAAACGTCCTAAAGGATGTCGAAAGTCAAATACATCATGAATTCTATGCTATACTGAATAAAAAGTCTAACACAAATGTCCCAAAGGACGTCGAAGGTCAATTACATCATGAATTCTAAGCTATACTGAATAAAAAGTCTAACGCAAACGTCCTAAAGGATGTCGAAGGTCAAATACATCATGAATTCTAGGCTATACTGAATAAAAAGTCTAAAGTAAACGTCCTAAAGTATGTCGAAGGTCAATTACATCATGAATTCTAAGCTATACTAAATAAAAAGTCTAAAGCAAACATCCCAAAGGACGTCGAAGGTCAATTACATCATGAATTCTATGATATACTGAATAGCAAGTCTAACGCAAACGTCCTAAAGGATGTCGAAGGTCAAAAACATCATGAATTCTATGCTATACTGAATAAAAAGTCTAACGCAAACGTCCTAAAGGATGTCGAAGGTCAAAAACATCATGAATTCTATGCTATACTGAATAAAAAGTCTAACGCAAACGTCCTAAAGGATGTCGAAGGTCAAAAACATCATGAATTGTATGCTATACTGAATAAAAAGTCTAACGCAAACGTCCTAATGGATGTCGAAGGTCAAAAACATCATGAATTCTAGGCTACACTGAATAAAAAGTCTAAAGTAAACGTCCTACAGGATGTCGAAAGTCAAATACATCATGAATTCTATGCTATACTAAATAAAAAGTCTAAAGCAAACGTCCCAAATGACGTCGAAGGTCAATTACATCATGAATTCTAGGCTATACTGAATAAAAAGCCTAACGCAAACGTCCTAAAGGATGTCGAAAGTCAAATACATCATGAATTCTAAGCTATACTAAATAAAAAGTCTAAAGTAAACGTCCTAAAGGATGTCGTAGGTCAAAAACATCATGAATTCTATGCTATACTGAATAAAAAGTCTAACGCAAACGTCCTAAAGGATGTCGAAGGTCAAAAACATCATGAATTCTATGCTATACTGAATAAAAAGTCTAACGCAAACGTCCTAATGGATGTCGAAGGTCAAAAACATCATGAATTCTAGGCTACACTGAATAAAAAGTCTAAAGTAAACGTCCCAAAGGATGTCAAAGGTCAAATACATCATGAATTCTATGCTATACTAAATAAAAAGTCTAAAGCAAACGTCCCAAATGACGTCGAAGGTCAATTACATCATGAATTCTAGGCTATACTGAATAAAAAGCCTAACGCAAACGTCCTAAAGGATGTCGAAGGTCAAATACATCATGAATTCTAGGCTATACTGAATAAAAAGTCTAACGCAAACGTCCTAAAGGATGTCGAAGGTCAAAAACATCATGAATTCTATGCTATACTGAATAAAAAGTCTAACGCAAACGTCCTAAAGGATGTCGAAGGTCAAATACATCATGAATTCTAGGCTACACTGAATAAAAAGTCTAAAGTAAACGTCCTACAGGATGTCGAAAGTCAAATACATCATGAATTCTATGCTATACTGTATAAAAAGTCTAAAGTAAACGTCCCAAAGGATGTCGGAGGTCAATTACATCATGAATTCTATGCTATACTAAATAAAAAGTCTAAAGCAAACGTCCCAAATGACGTCGAAGGTCAATTACATCATGAATTCTAGGCTATACTGAATAAAACGTCTAACGCAAACGTCCTAAAGGATGTCGAAGGTCAAATACATCATGAATTCTATGCTATACTGAATAAAAAGTCTAACGCAAACGTCCTAAAGGATGTCGAAGGTCAAATACATCATGAATTCTAGGCTATACTGAATAAAAAGCCAAAAGCAAACGTCCTAAAGGATGTTGAAGGTCAAATACATCATGAATTCTAGGCTATACTGAATAAAAAGCCTAAAGCAAACGTCCTAAAGGATGTCGAAAGTGAAATACATCATGAATTCTAAGCTATACTAAATAAAAAGTCTAAAGTAAACGTCCAAAAGGATGTCGTAGGTCAAAAACATCATGAATTCTATGCTATACTGAATAAAAAGTCTAACGCAAACGTCCTAAAGGATGTCGAAGGTCAATTACATCATGAATTCTAAGCTATACTAAATAAAAAGTCTAAAGCAAACGTCCCAAATGACGTCGAAGGTCAATTACATCATGAATTCTATGATATACTGAATAAAAAGTCTAACGCAAACGTCCTAAAGGATGTCGAAGGTCAAATACATCATGAATTCTAAGCTATATTGAATAAAAAGTCTAACGCAAACGTCCTAAAGGATGTCGAAGGTCAAAAACATCATGAATTCTAAGCTATACTGAATAAAAAGTCTAACGCAAACGTCCTAAAGGATGTCGAAGGTCAAAAACATCATGAATTCTAAGCTATACTGAATAAAAAGTCTAACGCAAACGTCCTAAAGGATGTCGAAGGTCAAATACATCATGAATTCTATGCTATACTGAATAAAAAGTCTAACGCAAACGTCCTAAAGGATGTCGAAGGTCAAATACATCATGAATTCTATGCTATACTGAATAAAAAGTCTAAAGCAAACGTCCCAAAGGATGTCGAAGGTCAAATACATCATGATTTCTATGCTATACTGAATAAAAAGTCTAACGCAAACGTCCTAAAGGATGTCGAAGGTCAAATACATCATGAATTCTATGCTATACTGAATAAAAAGTCTAACGCAAACGTCCTAAAGGATGTCGAAGGTCAAATACATCATGAATTCTATGCTATATTGAATAAAAAGTCTAACGCAAACGTCCTAAAGGATGTCGAAGGTCAAATACATCATGAATTCTATGCTATACTGAATAAAAAGTCTAACGCAAACGTCCTAAAGGATGTCGAAGGTCAAATACATCATGAATTCTAAGCTATACTGAATAAAAAGTCTAACGCAAACGTCCTAAAGGATGTCGAAGGTCAAAAACATCATGAATTCTAAGCTATACTGAATAAAAAGTCTAACGCAAACGTCCTAAAGGATGTCGAAGGTCAAATACATCATGAATTCTATGCTATACTGAATAAAAAGTCTAACGCAAACGTCCTAAAGGATGTCGAAGGTCAAATACATCATGAATTCTAGGCTACACTGAATAAAAAGTCTAAAGTAAACGTCCTAAAGGATGTCGAAAGTCAAATACATCATGATTTCTATGCTATATTGAATAAAAAGTCTAACGCAAATGTCCTAAAGGATGTCGAAGGTCAAAAACATCATGAATTCTAAGCTATACTGAATACAAAGTCTAAAGTAAACGTCCTAAAGGATGTCGAAGGTCAAAAACATCATGAATTCTATGCTATACTGAATAAAAAGTCTAACGCAAACGTCCTAAAGGATGTCGAAGGTCAATTACATCATGAATTCTAAGCTATACTAAATAAAAAGTCTAAAGCAAACGTCCCAAATGACGTCGAAGGTCAATTACATCATGAATTCTATGATATACTGAATAAAAAGTCTAACGCAAACGTCCTAAAGGATGTCGAAGGTCAAATACATCATGAATTCTAAGCTATACTGAATAAAAAGTCTAACGCAAACGTCCTAAAGGATGTCGAAGGTCAAAAACATCATGAATTCTAAGCTATACTGAATAAAAAGTCTAACGCAAACGTCCTAAAGGATGTTGAAGGTCAAATACATCATGAATTCTATGCTATACTGAATAAAAAGTCTAACGCAAACGTCCTAAAGGATGTCGAAGGTCAAATACATCATGAATTCTAGGCTACACTGAATAAAAAGTCTAAAGTAAACGTCCTAAAGGATGTCGAAAGTCAAATACATCATGATTTCTATGCTATATTGAATAAAAAGTCTAACGCAAATGTCCTAAAGGATGTCGAAGGTCAAAAACATCATGAATTCTAAGCTATACTGAATACAAAGTCTAAAGTAAACGTCCTAAAGGATGTCGAAGGTCAAAAACATCATGAATTCTATGCTATACTGAATAAAAAGTCTAACGCAAACGTCCTAAAGGATGTCGAAGGTCAAAAACATCATGAATTCTATGCTATACTGAATAAAAAGTCTAACGCAAACGTCCTAAAGGATGTCGAAGGTCAAAAACATCATGAATTCTATGCTATACTGAATAAAAAGTCTAACGCAAACGTCCTAAAGGATGTCGAAGGACAAATACATCATGAATTCTAGGCTACACTGAATAAAAAGTCTAAAGTAAACGTCCTACAGGATGTCGAAAGTCAAATACATCATGAATTCTATGCTATACTGTATAAAAAGTCTAAAGTAAACGTCCCAAAGGATGTCGGAGGTCAATTACATCATGAATTCTATGCTATACTAAATAAAAAGTCTAAAGCAAACGTCCCAAATGACGTCGAAGGTCAATTACCTCATGAATTCTAGGCTATACTGAATAAAACGTCTAACGCAAACGTCCTAAAGGATGTCGAAGGTCAAATACATCATGAATTCTATGCTATACTGAATAAAAAGTCTAACGCAAACGTCCTAAAGGATGTCGAAGGTCAAATACATCATGAATTCTAGGCTATACTGAATAAAAAGCCAAAAGCAAACGTCCTAAAGGATGTCGAAAGTGAAATACATCATGAATTCTAAGCTATACTAAATAAAAAGTCTAAAGTAAACGTCCTAAAGGATGTCATAGGTCAAAAACATCATGAATTCTATGCTATACTGAATAAAAAGTCTAACGCAAACGTCCTAAAGGATGTCGAAGGTCAATTACATCATGAATTCTAAGCTATACTAAATAAAAAGTCTAAAGCAAACGTCCCAAATGACGTCGAAGGTCAATTACATCATGAATTCTATGATATACTGAATAAAAAGTCTAACGTAAACGTCCTAAAGGATGTCGAAGGTCAAATACATCATGAATTCTAAGCTATATTGAATAAAAAGTCTAACGCAAACGTCCTAAAGGATGTCGAAGGTCAAAAACATCATGAATTCTAAGCTATACTGAATAAAAAGTCTAACGCAAACGTCCTAAAGGATGTCGAAGGTCAAAAACATCATGAATTCTAAGCTATACTGAATAAAAAGTCTAACGCAAACGTCCTAAAGGATGTCGAAGGTCAAATACATCATGAATTCTATGCTATACTGAATAAAAAGTCTAACGCAAACGTCCTCAAGGATGTCGAAGGTCAAATACATCATGAATTCTATGCTATACTGAATAAAAAGTCTAAAGCAAACGTCCCAAAGGATGTCGAAGGTCAAATACATCATGATTTCTATGCTATACTGAATAAAAAGTCTAACGCAAACGTCCTAAAGGATGTCGAAGGTCAAATACATCATGAATTCTATGCTATACTGAATAAAAAGTCTAACGCAAACGTCCTAAAGGATGTCGAAGGTCAAATACATCATGAATTCTATGCTATATTGAATAAAAAGTCTAACGCAAACGTCCTAAAGGATGTCGAAGGTCAAATACATCATGAATTCTATGCTATACTGAATAAAAAGTCTAACGCAAACGTCCTAAAGGATGTCGAAGGTCAAATACATCATGAATTCTAAGCTATACTGAATAAAAAGTCTAACGCAAACGTCCTAAAGGATGTCGAAGGTCAAAAACATCATGAATTCTAAGCTATACTGAATAAAAAGTCTAACGCAAACGTCCTAAAGGATGTCGAAGGTCAAATACATCATGAATTCTATGCTATACTGAATAAAAAGTCTAACGCAAACGTCCTAAAGGATGTCGAAGGTCAAATACATCATGAATTCTAGGCTACACTGAATAAAAAGTCTAAAGTAAACGTCCTAAAGGATGTCGAAAGTCAAATACATCATGATTTCTATGCTATATTGAACAAAAAGTCTAACGCAAATGTCCTAAAGGATGTCGAAGGTCAAAAACATCATGAATTCTAAGCTATACTGAATACAAAGTCTAAAGTAAACGTCCTAAAGGATGTCGAAGGTCAAAAACATCATGAATTCTATGCTATACTGAATAAAAAGTCTAACGCAAACGTCCTAAAGGATGTCGAAGGTCAAAAACATCATGAATTCTATGCTATACTGAATAAAAAGTCTAACGCAAACGTCCTAAAGGATGTCGAAGGTCAAATACATCATGAATTCTATGCTATATTGAATAAAAAGTCTAACGCAAACGTCCTAAAGGATGTCGAAGGTCAAATACATCATGAATTCTATGCTATACTGAATAAAAAGTCTAACGCAAACGTCCTAAAGGATGTCGAAGGTCAAATACATCATGAATTCTAAGCTATACTGAATAAAAAGTCTAACGCAAACGTCCTAAAGGATGTCGAAGGTCAAAAACATCATGAATTCTAAGCTATACTGAATAAAAAGTCTAACGCAAACGTCCTAAAGGATGTCGAAGGTCAAATACATCATGAATTCTATGCTATACTGAATAAAAAGTCTAACGCAAACGTCCTAAAGGATGTCGAAGGTCAAATACATCATGAATTCTAGGCTACACTGAATAAAAAGTCTAAAGTAAACGTCCTAAAGGATGTCAAGAGTCAAATACATCATGATTTCTATGCTATATTGAATAAAAAGTCTAACGCAAACGTCCTAAAGGATGTCGAAGGTCAATTACATCATGAATTCTAAGCTATACTAAATAAAAAGTCTAAAGCAAACGTCCCAAATGACGTCGAAGGTCAATTACATCATGAATTCTATGATATACTGAATAAAAAGTCTAACGCAAACGTCCTAAAGGATGTCGAAGGTCAAATACATCATGAATTCTAAGCTATACTGAATAAAAAGTCTAACGCAAACGTCCTAAAGGATGTCGAAGGTCAAAAACATCATGAATTCTAAGCTATACTGAATAAAAAGTCTAACGCAAACGTCCTAAAGGATGTCGAAGGTCAAATACATCATGAATTCTATGCTATACTGAATAAAAAGTCTAACGCAAACGTCCTAAAGGATGTCGAAGGTCAAATACATCATGAATTCTAGGCTACACTGAATAAAAAGTCTAAAGTAAACGTCCTAAAGGATGTCGAAAGTCAAATACATCATGATTTCTATGCTATATTGAATAAAAAGTCTAACGCAAATGTCCTAAAGGATGTCGAAGGTCAAAAACATCATGAATTCTAAGCTATACTGAATACAAAGTCTAAAGTAAACGTCCTAAAGGATGTCGAAGGTCAAAAACATCATGAATTCTATGCTATACTGAATAAAAAGTCTAACGCAAACGTCCTAAAGGATGTCGAAGGTCAAAAACATCATGAATTCTATGCTATACTGAATAAAAAGTCTAACGCAAACGTCCTAAAGGATGTCGAAGGTCAAAAACATCATGAATTCTATGCTATACTGAATAAAAAGTCTAACGCAAACGTCCTAAAGGATGTCGAAGGTCAAATACATCATGAATTCTAGGCTACACTGAATAAAAAGTCTAAAGTAAACGTCCTACAGGATGTCGAAAGTCAAATACATCATGAATTCTATGCTATACTGTATAAAAAGTCTAAAGTAAACGTCCCAAAGGATGTCGGAGGTCAATTACATCATGAATTCTATGCTATACTAAATAAAAAGTCTAAAGCAAACGTCCCAAATGACGTCGAAGGTCAATTACATCATGAATTCTAGGCTATACTGAATAAAACGTCTAACGCAAACGTCCTAAAGGATGTCGAAGGTCAAATACATCATGAATTCTATGCTATACTGAATAAAAAGTCTAACGCAAACGTCCTAAAGGATGTCGAAGGTCAAATACATCATGAATTCTAGGCTATACTGAATAAAAAGCCAAAAGCAAACGTCCTAAAGGATGTCGAAAGTGAAATACATCATGAATTCTAAGCTATACTAAATAAAAAGTCTAAAGTAAACGTCCTAAAGGATGTCGTAGGTCAAAAACATCATGAATTCTATGCTATACTGAATAAAAAGTCTAACGCAAACGTCCTAAAGGATGTCGAAGGTCAATTACATCATGAATTCTAAGCTATACTAAATAAAAAGTCTAAAGCAAACGTCCCAAATGATGTCGAAGGTCAATTACATCATGAATTCTATGATATACTGAATAAAAAGTCTAACGCAAACGTCCTAAAGGATGTCGAAGGTCAAATACATCATGAATTCTAAGCTATATTGAATAAAAAGTCTAACGCAAACGTCCTAAAGGATGTCGAAGGTCAAAAACATCATGAATTCTAAGCTATACTGAATAAAAAGTCTAACGCAAACGTCCTAAAGGATGTCGAAGGTCAAAAACATCATGAATTCTAAGCTATACTGAATAAAAAGTCTAACGCAAACGTCCTAAAGGATGTCGAAGGTCAAATACATCATGAATTCTATGCTATACTGAATAAAAAGTCTAACGCAAACGTCCTCAAGGATGTCGAAGGTCAAATACATCATGAATTCTATGCTATACTGAATAAAAAGTCGAAAGCAAACGTCCCAAAGGATGTCGAAGGTCAAATACATCATGATTTCTATGCTATACTGAATAAAAAGTCTAACGCAAACGTCCTAAAGGATGTCGAAGGTCAAATACATCATGAATTCTATGCTATACTGAATAAAAAGTCTAACGCAAACGTCCTAAAGGATGTCGAAGGTCAAATACATCATGAATTCTATGCTATATTGAATAAAAAGTCTAACGCAAACGTCCTAAAGGATGTCGAAGGTCAAATACATCATGAATTCTATGCTATACTGAATAAAAAGTCTAACGCAAACGTCCTAATGGATGTCGAAGGTCAAATACATCATGAATTCTAAGCTATACTGAATAAAAAGTCTAACGCAAACGTCCTAAAGGATGTCGAAGGTCAAAAACATCATGAATTCTAAGCTATACTGAATAAAAAGTCTAACGCAAACGTCCTAAAGGATGTCGAAGGTCAAATACATCATGAATTCTATGCTATACTGAATAAAAAGTCTAACGCAAACGTCCTAAAGGATGTCGAAGGTCAAATACATCATGAATTCTAGGCTACACTGAATAAAAAGTCTAAAGTAAACGTCCTAAAGGATGTCGAAAGTCAAATACATCATGATTTCTATGCTATATTGAACAAAAAGTCTAACGCAAATGTCCTAAAGGATGTCGAAGGTCAAAAACATCATGAATTCTAAGCTATACTGAATACAAAGTCTAAAGTAAACGTCCTAAAGGATGTCGAAGGTCAAAAACATCATGAATTCTATGCTATACTGAATAAAAAGTCTAACGCAAACGTCCTAAAGGATGTCGAAGGTCAAAAACATCATGAATTCTATGCTATACTGAATAAAAAGTCTAACGCAAACGTCCTAAAGGATGTCGAAGGTCAAAAACATCATGAATTCTATGCTATACTGAATAAAAAGTCTAACGCAAACGTCCTAAAGGATGTCGAAGGTCAAATACATCATGAATTCTAGGCTACACTGAATAAAAAGTCTAAAGTAAACGTCCTACAGGATGTCGAAAGTCAAATACATCATGAATTCTATGCTATACTGTATAAAAAGTCTAAAGTAAACGTCCCAAAGGATGTCGGAGGTCAATTACATCATGAATTCTATGCTATACTAAATAAAAAGTCTAAAGCAAACGTCCCAAATGACGTCGAAGGTCAATTACATCATGAATTCTAGGCTATACTGAATAAAACGTCTAACGCAAACGTCCTAAAGGATGTCGAAGGTCAAATACATCATGAATTCTATGCTATACTGAATAAAAAGTCTAACGCAAACGTCCTAAAGGATGTCGAAGGTCAAATACATCATGAATTCTAGGCTATACTGAATAAAAAGCCAAAAGCAAACGTCCTAAAGGATGTCGAAGGTCAAATACATCATGAATTCTAGGCTATACTGAATAAAAAGCCAAAAGCAAACGTCCTAAAGGATGTCGAAGGTCAAATACATCATGAATTCTATGCTATACTGAATAACAAGTCTAACGCAAACGTCCTAAAGGATGTCGAAGGTCAAATACATCATGAATTCTATGCTATACTGAATAAAAAGTCTAACGCAAACGTCCTAAAGGATGTCGAAGGTCAAATACATCATGAATTCTAAGCTATACTGAATAAAAAGTCTAACGCAAACGTCCTAAAGGATGTCGAAGGTCAAAAACATCATGAATTCTAAGCTATACTGAATAAAAAGTCTAACGCAAACGTCCTAAAGGATGTCGAAGGTCAAATACATCATGAATTCTATGCTATACTGAATAAAAAGTCTAACGCAAACGTCCTAAAGGATGTCGAAGGTCAAATACATCATGAATTCTAGGCTACACTGAATAAAAAGTCTAAAGTAAACGTCCTAAAGGATGTCGAAAGTCAAATACATCATGATTTCTATGCTATATTGAATAAAAAGTCTAACGCAAATGTCCTAAAGGATGTCGAAGGTCAAAAACATCATGAATTCTAAGCTATACTGAATACAAAGTCTAAAGTAAACGTCCTAAAGGATGTCGAAGGTCAAAAACATCATGAATTCTATGCTATACTGAATAAAAAGTCTAACGCAAACGTCCTAAAGGATGTCGAAGGTCAAAAACATCATGAATTCTATGCTATACTGAATAAAAAGTCTAACGCAAACGTCCTAAAGGATGTCGAAGGTCAAAAACATCATGAATTCTATGCTATACTGAATAAAAAGTCTAACGCAAACGTCCTAAAGGATGTCGAAGGTCAAAAACATCATGAATTCTATGCTATACTGAATAAAAAGTCTAAAGTAAACGTCCTAAAGGATGTCGAAGGTCAAAAACATCATGAATTCTATGCTATACTGAATAAAAAGTCTAACGCAAACGTCCTAAAGGATGTCGAAGGTCAAATACATCATGAATTCTAGGCTATACTGAATAAAAAGCCAAAAGCAAACGTCCTAAAGGATGTCGAAGGTCAAATACATCATGAATTCTAGGCTATACTGAATAAAAAGCCAAAAGCAAACGTCCTAAAGGATGTCGAAAGTGAAATACATCATGAATTCTAAGCTATACTAAATAAAAAGTCTAAAGTAAACGTCCTAAAGGATGTCGTAGGTCAAAAACATCATGAATTCTATGCTATACTGAATAAAAAGTCTAACGCAAACGTCCTAAAGGATGTCGAAGGTCAATTACATCATGAATTCTAAGCTATACTAAATAAAAAGTCTAAAGCAAACGTCCCAAATGACGTCGAAGGTCAATTACATCATGAATTCTATGATATACTGAATAAAAAGTCTAACGCAAACGTCCTAAAGGATGTCGAAGGTCAAATACATCATGAATTCTAAGCTATATTGAATAAAAAGTCTAACGCAAATGTCCTAAAGGATGTCGAAGGTCAAAAACATCATGAATTCTAAGCTATACTGAATACAAAGTCTAAAGTAAACGTCCTAAAGGATGTCGAAGGTCAAAAACATCATGAATTCTATGCTATACTGAATAAAAAGTCTAACGCAAACGTCCTAAAGGATGTCGAAGGTCAAAAACATCATGAATTCTATGCTATACTGAATAAAAAGTCTAACGCAAACGTCCTAAAGGATGTCGAAGGTCAAAAACATCATGAATTCTATGCTATACTGAATAAAAAGTCTAACGCAAACGTCCTAAAGGATGTCGAAGGTCAAAAACATCATGAATTCTATGCTATACTGAATAAAAAGTCTAAAGTAAACGTCCTAAAGGATGTCGAAGGTCAAAAACATCATGAATTCTATGCTATACTGAATAAAAAGTCTAACGCAAACGTCCTAAAGGATGTCGAAGGTCAAATACATCATGAATTCTAGGCTATACTGAATAAAAAGCCAAAAGCAAACGTCCTAAAGGATGTCGAAGGTCAAATACATCATGAATTCTAGGCTATACTGAATAAAAAGCCAAAAGCAAACGTCCTAAAGGATGTCGAAAGTGAAATACATCATGAATTCTAAGCTATACTAAATAAAAAGTCTAAAGTAAACGTCCTAAAGGATGTCGTAGGTCAAAAACATCATGAATTCTATGCTATACTGAATAAAAAGTCTAACGCAAACGTCCTAAAGGATGTCGAAGGTCAATTACATCATGAATTCTAAGCTATACTAAATAAAAAGTCTAAAGCAAACGTCCCAAATGACGTCGAAGGTCAATTACATCATGAATTCTATGATATACTGAATAAAAAGTCTAACGCAAACGTCCTAAAGGATGTCGAAGGTCAAAAACATCATGAATTCTAGGCTACACTGAATAAAAAGTCTAAAGTAAACGTCCTACAGGATGTCGAAAGTCAAATACATCATGAATTCTATGCTATACTGTATAAAAAGTCTAAAGTAAACGTCCCAAAGGATGTCGGAGGTCAATTACATCATGAATTCTATGCTATACTAAATAAAAAGTCTAAAGCAAACGTCCCAAATGACGTCGAAGGTCAATTACATCATGAATTCTAGGCTATACTGAATAAAACGTCTAACGCAAACGTCCTAAAGGATGTCGAAGGTCAAATACATCATGAATTCTATGCTATACTGAATAAAAAGTCTAACGCAAACGTCCTAAAGGATGTCGAAGGTCAAATACATCATGAATTCTAGGCTATACTGAATAAAAAGCCAAAAGCAAACGTCCTAAAGGATGTCAAAAGTGAAATACATCATGAATTCTAAGCTATACTAAATAAAAAGTCTAAAGTAAACGTCCTAAAGGATGTCGTAGGTCAAAAACATCATGAATTCTATGCTATACTGAATAAAAAGTCTAACGCAAACGTCCTAAAGGATGTCGAAGGTCAATTACATCATGAATTCTAAGCTATACTAAATAAAAAGTCTAAAGCAAACGTCCCAAATGACGTCGAAGGTCAATTACATCATGAATTCTATGATATACTGAATAAAAAGTCTAACGCAAACGTCCTAAAGGATGTCGAAGGTCAAATACATCATGAATTCTAAACTATATTGAATAAAAAGTCTAACGCAAACGTCCTAAAGGATGTCGAAGGTCAAAAACATCATGAATTCTAAGCTATACTGAATAAAAAGTCTAACGCAAACGTCCTAAAGGATGTCGAAGGTCAAAAACATCATGAATTCTAAGCTATACTGAATAAAAAGTCTAACGCAAACGTCCTAAAGGATGTCGAAGGTCAAATACATCATGAATTCTATGCTATACTGAATAAAAAGTCTAACGCAAACGTCCTAAAGGATGTCGAAGGTCAAATACATCATGAATTCTATGCTATACTGAATAAAAAGTCTAACGCAAACGTCCTAAAGGATGTCGAAGGTCAAATACATCATGAATTCTAAGCTATACTGAATAAAAAGTCTAACGCAAACGTCCTAAAGGATGTCGAAGGTCAAATACATCATGAATTCTATGCTATACTGAATAAAAAGTCTAACATAAACGTCCTAAAGGATGTCGAAGGTCAAATACATCATGAATTCTATGCTATACTGAATAAAAAGTCTAACGCAAACGTCCTAAAGGATGTCGAAGGTCAAATACATCATGAATTCTATGCTATACTGAATAAAAAGCCAAAAGCAAATGTCCTAAAGGATGTCGAAGGTCAAATACATCATGAATTCTATGCTATACTGAATAAAAAGCCAAAAGCAAATGTCCTAAAGGATGTCGAAGGTCAAATACATCATGAATTCTAAACTATATTGAATAAAAAGTCTAACGCAAACGTCCTAAAGGATGTCGAAGGTCAAAAACATCATGAATTCTAAGCTATACTGAATAAAAAGTCTAACGCAAACGTCCTAAAGGATGTCGAAGGTCAAAAACATCATGAATTCTAAGCTATACTGAATAAAAAGTCTAACGCAAACGTCCTAAAGGATGTCGAAGGTCAAATACATCATGAATTCTATGCTATACTGAATAAAAAGTCTAACGCAAACGTCCTAAAGGATGTCGAAGGTCAAATACATCATGAATTCTATGCTATACTGAATAAAAAGTCTAACGCAAACGTCCTAAAGGATGTCGAAGGTCAAATACATCATGAATTCTAAGCTATACTGAATAAAAAGTCTAACGCAAACGTCCTAAAGGATGTCGAAGGTCAAATACATCATGAATTCTATGCTATACTGAATAAAAAGTCTAACATAAACGTCCTAAAGGATGTCGAAGGTCAAATACATCATGAATTCTATGCTATACTGAATAAAAAGTCTAACGCAAACGTCCTAAAGGATGTCGAAGGTCAAATACATCATGAATTCTATGCTATACTGAATAAAAAGTCTAACGCAAACGTCCTAAAGGATGTCGAAGGTCAAATACATCATGAATTCTATGCTATACTGAATAAAAAGCCAAAAGCAAATGTCCTAAAGGATGTCGAAGGTCAAATAGTGTCATGAAGTCTATGCTATGTTGAATAAAAAGTCTAATGAATAAGAAGCCTCGACGCTAACCTCCAATATCCTTCAGGATAAAAGGATACTCCAGGACTGCCCCAAAATACCAATAAGAAGCCAAAGCAAAAAAAGAGTGCGGACACATTTACAAAATTGGCCGAACACCCTCTGATCACAAAGGGCTTAAGAACACAACAACTCAAGACCTCCATTTGAGGCAAGAGCCTTAAAAACTTACCTGGTGTTCCCGAAGTTCGAAGACGGAGCCTAAATCTTGATGATTTACGGAAGGGAGGCGTCTGAAGTGAAACCTGAAAAGTAATTCATTTGATTAACGAACGTATCGGCAGGAGTCACGACTAAAAATGGGGAAACAATTAATGATTTTCATACTATAACGCAGGAATTACCTAACCAACATTTGAAAATGCTTCATTGACTTACCATTTCGAGCTAGAGTATTCAGTTAGCCGATACTTGGTTTCACCGTCAATATCGTCGCCTCCGTCGTAATAGCACACTGGATTTCGAACCTGCAAAATGAACACGAGATGAGAATCTACACAAACATAACCACCAACATTCATCAACACTTGGAACATTTAAGTAAAACACTTCAACACGAAAGGCGAGCGGACATTTAACTGCTTTAACCAAGCTTCGTCAAATGTTTCCAGCTCGTGTTGGGAATATTCCTATATAAAAAATCAAGGGTTTATATTCTCATTGCCTCAAATTACATTTTTCAACAGCGAACCACACCTAAACGACATTAAAAAGACAATTAAACCTCTACGTAACAGCTTTTGATGTCATACGCCACATCAGCTGTCAAACGAGATGTGATATTTCCAGTATTCGCATCAAAATGAATGTGCAGTTGCAGATTTGCATATGCAAAGGCTCAAAACCCCACATTTTGCAGTACGTCTTTGCAAAGATAACAGCCTTACAGGTTACTCAGACGCTGCCGCTACCAGCCGACGTCGCCATAATACCACAACGGGCAAAATGCCCACTGCCAAATAATAGGGCTTCCATAAAGAACATTCTAAGGACCAAAATCTCAAAGTCACTTGTGATTTTTCAAGTCTGGGCAAAACAAGAGGCCTTATGCTGCAACAGTCCAGAGCGCAGGCTTTCCGGCCCCACCCTAAGGACAGCAAAAGCCGCAAAGCAGAGAAAAAGACCTTACCTAACCTAAACCCTATGCTGGGCTTTGTCCCAACCTGGACCGTCACTCAACCTAACTTAGGGAATGTCAATCCAAGCCGACACATTTGCGTCTCGACCCAGACGCACCTAACCTTGGGGCACTTGGTCCTTATACCTGAAATTATAGCAATTTAAATGAATTTCATAAATCAGGACAGAAACTAGGCACCAGTCAAGTCTCGGAAATGGACGCTGGGATTCTCTGCCATCAACGTCCGAATCAAAACAGCCAAAAAAGGACACCACAGTGTGAATCGACTCACAAAATGCTTATTTAAGAGTCTCACACTTTGTTAAATGCTTAAATAACCAAAGTCCTCAGCTAAAAACTGCCTAACCTTGAGTTCCGCAACTGCCTACTACAGGTTAGGGCAGGATTCTGTGTGCAAATCTCCCTTCACAGGGCAAGAGAAGCTTGCCCATGAATAAATTTACCTCCAAATGCACAAATAAACTCAAGGATCAGGCTAACCCTGTTGCAATCCTACCCTAAGGTTCTGCAGCTGGACTCGGACATCCTAGTCTAAGGTTCTATATGCAAATCTCTGCTCCAGTCAAGAAAATTTTCAAAATGAATAACTAAACTTACGTCTCATAATAAAGTGTTGAACGTCAAATACAGTCATGAACTTTATGCTATAATGAATAAAGTCTAAAGCAAATGTCCTAAAGGATATCAAAGGTCAAATACAGTCATGAATTCTATGCTATAATGAATAAAAAGTCTAAAGCAAATGTCCTAAAGGATGTCAAAGGTCAAATAGTCATGAATTCTATGCTATATTGAATTAAAAGACCAAATAGTCACAAATTCTATGCAATATTGAATAAAAAGACTTGAGAGGGCTCGAGTTATATCCTAACCAATTCACATTTCATAAACAGCCGCAGCTGCTGTACTGCCTCCACAGCTTTATAGGTTAATCAGACGCTGCGGCTACCAGCCGACGTCGCCGTAATAGCACAATGGGCAAAATGCCCACTGCCAAATAATGGGGCTTACATAAAGAACATTTTAAAAGACCAAAATCTCAAAGTCACTTTTGATTTTTCAAGTCTGGGCAAAGAGGCCTTATGCCGCAACAATCCAGAGCGCAGAGGGCAGCAAAAGCCGCAAAGCAGAGGAAAAGACCCTACCTAACCTGAACCCTATGCTGGGCTTCGTCCCAACCTGGACCGTCACTCAACCTAACCCAGGGAATGTCAATCAAAGCAGACATATTTGCGTCTCGACCCAGACGCACCTAACCTTGGGGCACTTGGTCCTTACACCTGAAGGACTGCATTAGGGTATATCGATCGAGGGTCGACGACCAATTTTCTCCACCGACGTTCTTAAACACAAGACGACAAGGCTAAAAGTCTATAGAAGTCTATAAAGTCACCTATAAACCCTTATTCATGTAAAGTAAACCATACAATACCAAAAGCAGTGTCCCCAAGTGATGTCTCAACATAGCCTAACCTGGATAATATAAGGTATTGTATTTCTTAGCCTGGATAATATAAGGTCCTGTATTTCTTAGCCTGGATAATATAAGGTATTGTATTTCTTAGCCTGGATAATATAAGGTATTGTATTTCTTATCCTGGATAATATAAGGTACTGCATCTTTTGAAAGCAAACGCTGCCCTTCAGCTAAACTTACTGTCTCTAGGCACACAAAAATACAATAACCAAGAAATTAAAGAAATTCAAATGAATTTAATGAATCATGAGGGATACTAGGCATCGGTCCAGTCTCGGAAATGGACGTCAGGACCCAATTCTAACCTCACTAGGCCATTGACGTCTGAATCGAAACAGACAAAAAAGGACACCCCAGTGTGAACTGACACACAAAATGCTTACTTAAGAGTCTCACACTTTGTTAAATACTTAAATAACCAAATTCCTCAGCTAAAAACCCTCTGACCTTGACTTCCGCAACTGCCTACTACAGGTTCGGCCGGGATACTGCGAGCGAATCTCCCTTCAAGCAAGGAAAGGTTGCCAATGAGTGAATTTACATCCAAAAAGCATATTAACATATATATATATATATATATATATATATATATATATATATATATATATATATATATATATATTCCCAAATACACAAATAAATTGATTAGCAAAGGGGGGTCCAAACATCCAGTCACAGAGGGCAAAAACGAGTCCCAAATGAATAAACATACGTAAATATACTCACAGGGTGTATATTATGGTGTATATTTTGCCATTTAATTAAATAAGCCACAGCTAATTACCCTAAGCCAGCTTACCTGAAGAGGGAAGTTAAGGTTTTCCTCAATTATACCTCACTGGGTGGATTTCAACCAAATTTTGGCTGATACAAATGTCCCCAACGATGAAATCTAATTAGTCCCGACATATTTGAAGGTTAATTAAGCCTCATTAACGAATTATGACGTAAAATGAGCGAATCATTAGATTGGGGCCATCGTTTGTTTACATTCTTGGCAAAGGAGCCCACACATATATCTGCCTTTTAACACTCGAGTGGACCATTTGAAACCAAATTACGGGCGATACAAACGTCCACCATCATTAAATCTAATAAATCCCGGCATGTTCGAAGGTTAATTAAGGCTAAACAAAGAATTATGGCGCAAAATAAACGAAAACACTACCATTAGAACGACGCCATCTTGGTTTTCACAGAGCTGGCAAAAGAGCACTCACATATCTCCGCTGTTTTACAGCACTTAACAGCGATACATCGCAGCATTATTCACCATACAGCTTGTTGCTGTTACAGACTACATTTTGGGAAAGTAATTTCATGGTTATTACTTACGTCGGAGGCGTTATCGGGCGATATAAAGGTCGATAAAGTGGTTCTTGCAGCCACGTTGTTGAATGAGATTTTTGGGAGGAAGGTGGGAGGAGGTAAGTTTCCCCGGAGGCGTTCGGTGACGCGAAAACGTCAGTTTTACTTTTTTATTTCTTTATTCTTGGTGTTTATTCTTTATTTAACTTTTAGAAATTGATTATTAGATAATATATTAAGTTTCAAAAATATAATATTATGGATTTTATGCTTTTAAAGGCGTTTTTTGATTGCTGTCGCGAAATACAATCACACTGACACGCTCCTCTTTATGACAGCTGCTGTTGGGAATGTTCAGTGAGGACAAAAATCACTTTGACTTTCGTGATTCTTCGTTTACGATGTTTATTCATTATTTAACTTTAAAATATTAATTTTTAAAAATATTTTATCTTTAAAAACATTATATTAAGTATTGAATATCTTTTTAGGCATTTTTTATTTGCTGTCGCGAATCACGATCACACTGACATGTCCCCCTTATAACAGCAGCTGCAGGGAATAGTTCAGTGATGCAAAAATATCACTTTGACTTATGTAATTATTTGTTTATTATGTTTATTCATTATTTAACTTTAAAAAATTAATAATTAACAATATCTTATCTTTTAAAAATATTATATTGAGTATTGAATACCTTTAAAGGCATTTTTCATTTGCTGTCGTGAATCACGATCACACTGACATGTCCCCCTTATAACAGCAGCTGCTGGGAATGTTCAGTGATGCAAAAATATCACTTTGACTTTCGTAATTCTTTATTTATGATGTTTATTCATTATTTAACTTTACAAAATTAATTATAAAAAATATTTTATATTTTAAAAATATTATATTGAGTATTGAATACCTTTAAAGGCATTTTTCATTTGTTGTCCTGAATTATGATCACAATGACATGCTCCCCCTTATAACAGCAGCTGCTGGGAATGTTCAGTGATGCAAAAACGTCATTTTGACTTACGTAATTCTTTGTTTATGATGTTTATTCTTTATTTAACGTTTAAAAATTAATTATTAATTAATATTTAAGATATCTGAAATATAATTTTGTGGATTTAATGCTTTTAGAGTCATTTTTTATTTACTGACAAAGTTCCTTCCTCCTATAACCTACTGCTTTTGTAATTCCTTATTTATATGTATTATTTATTTATCTTTATGCATTTGATTCTTTGAGAGAGAGAGAGAGAGAGAGAGAGAGAGAGAGAGAGAGAGAGAGAGAGAGAGAGAGACTACAGCCACTTTGCAGTATGATTGAGAGAGAGAGATAGAGAGACTACAGCCACTTTGCAGTATGATTCCTTGAGAGAGAGAGAGAGAGAGAGAGAGAGAGAGAGAGAGAGAGAGAGAGAGAGAGAGAGAGAGAGAGAGAGAGAGAGAGAGATGGCTGGCAAATTGTCTAAAAGAAATTGCTGTAGTCAGGCAGAAATGTACAAAGAAAAGGCTTTTAAAAGACTGCCAAAAAAACATTGTCCAGTAGGTCATAACTTGGAGTTTGTGAAAATATTGCATTTCAAATCTCCATCATTCGTCAAAATGTTGCTCATTTTTGTTGACGTTGAAATTCTAGTTCTCCCAACTGAACAGAATCTAGGAGTTCGTTTTTCAGCTTCCAAGTAATTTTGCAACTTTTTTGTACTAAGATTGTCTCATTTTTCTGTTTCCAAGTAATTTTACCATTGGTTTTTGCATTAAAATTGTCAAATATTTAATTTCCAAATTGTTTCTAAGTATTTTTAAAATCTTACAATCAAGTACTTTTGCAACCAAGACATAATTTGTAATGTAAAACTAAAGGCTCTGGATTATAGTATAAATACTCGTTTTCAAGACATTAGGTCTCTTTCTCTACGTGGATAAGTTAGTTCACAATGATGAGAGGAGGTGTTTTGGAACTCATCTGTATTCTAATCCTCAAATTTGGTTTTAATGTCTAAATTGCAGTTTGAAAATGAGCTCATAGCATATTTTGTCATTTGTCAGCTTGTAACTGATATATAGGCTGTTTTCTGTGCTGTAATTATAATACGTTTTCGCAGATGCTGTAATCATGTATTAGAAGAAATTTCCATTACTGTACTCTGTCAATATTTCAACAACTGTAAGAAAATGCATATTTCAACAGAAAGACCAATAAAAAACAGAAAACATTCTAAAAAAACACACTTGAAACAGTCTTTCATTTCCCATAAGTCAACAACATTTTTTAATTTTTGTATTGTAAAACTCTTATAAATCATTTTGACCAGTACATTAGTGTCCCCCCAAAAAGGGGGCTGGCCTCATTATGCTGACAAAAACGAGCCCTTTTATTCAGCCCTGTAAACCAGAGGACCTATATACAAGTCCCAAAAAGTCCCACAGAAAATTTAAGTGGGTTCAAGTGGTCATTTTCTCTTCAGTGGCCACTAAATTTGAATTAAAAGTACTTGACAACTGCTTAGTTACTGGAAGCTTTCTGGCACCTGGAAACTTTCCAGTTGGTTTCACATCGACTGAAACAGGTCTATTGAAAAGTCTTACGAAGCTGTAGAGATTTATAACTTGAGACTTACATTTTTCCTTCTTGTCAAGTCATTATTTTAGCTGAAATTCGTCAAAGTGTTCAACCCACAGACCAGAAATAATCTGTGACACAGAAGACAGGACTCGAGAAAGTTTGCGTCACACTTGTAACTTGACCAGAGGTCCTCCTTTTTTCCAGGTTCTACTTAACTAACTAGAGAGCAAATCTACCTCGTAAGTGACTGCTTCAAGTCAAAAATGGAATGAAGACTGAACTCGTTTCAGTGACCTAAGACCAGTTTTGGCTGTTTAGTTTCGTAATCGCTTTCAAGAACAGTCAAAATGCTTCCTACTTCACATTGTGACGTCTAAAAATAGGTCTACTTTACGTGAACAGCGAGTTTTGGACTATATTCATAGAGTCCTTAATAAATAACACCATTAAACCAAAAGGTTCCCTCTTGATAAGATGCTTTTACAGAATGTCAAGGGTCATTCTAGTTTTGTTATATAACCCAACTTCTATAATGCTATGCAGAGGCCTAGACTGAAAGTCCAGCTCATGAAGACAGAATATTTAGAAAGCTCTAGAATTAGCCACAGGTCTTTCACACTCCTTTGAGAGAGACGATTTGGGTAAACCGAGTAACGTGCAATCTGCAGTGATGCAAAATTCACCAAAGAATGCAGGAATATTTCAAATACAGCCTTCAGGATCCAGCAAATACTTCCCTCTCTTTATGTCAAACATTTTGATCACAAGAAGAGTATTTCAGAGCTCTTAAAGTATATATCTATCTCTTTAATTTGACCTGAATATTACCTACTTTTAAGTGTGTGCATTTACTCAGTAGTAAACCTCAGGCCTATTTAATATCGTTACATCAGCAGAAACATTTGAAAGCCACTTATTACAATACTAAGGTTACATATCTAGTTATGAAGCTTTTTGTGAATATCTTCACCTATTTAATGCAGGTTATTAAAATTAAAACAGGCCTATCTTACATTATCTTAGCTGTGAAATATCTTTAGGCCTAGTCATGACTAGTTACAACCCACATTTGAAGCAGAAGCTTGTGAATGTGGTCATTTCTTTAAGGAAAATTACAAAATGACACCAACTGAAATTTTCGAAAGAGTACTTTAAATGTGAATGAAACATCATTAGTAATCAGACAGTTCGCAGTTTATTTAAACGTCCCATGTCACCATTGTAGGCAAGTGTCTTTATTTCAAGCTCATTTTACTATACCAGGTTACCAAAAGCTCTCTAGAGAGCAGTTGAGACCAAACACACGTCTGAAAGTTTAATAAAAATTCATGCCATGCTTCTATACTGAGCAGGAGACTTCAGAAAAGGGGATGCCATCTATGTTAGGGTACTACCCTGACACCATAAAGCCTCACCACAGCCAACAGGTGTCCGATCGGGCTGTTGTCACATTCCCCTGGCATTGACAAGTTGGCACAGGGAGTGGGCCTCTCGAGGTGTAGGTTTCTGAAGGATATACGAATGGTATCAAGGTCACCTTAGATGCCGTAAGTACCACTCAAATACCTCTCCTTGGGGGACCCTAACCTGACCGTCGCATTGAATTAAAATGTCTGTGCATTGTACGCTTGTTTCCTGCATGTTCTGTGAATCAAAAGGTTTAAAAATATAAAAAAAATTTGCCATTTTTAACTGTTTTTCTTTGTGCAAGTGGCCATTTTCAGTCTTTGGTTGTCCTTAATATTTAATTTTAATCCTTCAAAGACACACATTTTTGTCCTGACTGATTCTGACACACCAGTGTACTTGAAGAAAGATACGGCTCAAATAGTTCAAGAACAAATTCGTCAGCAAATATGGATTCTATTCATGCAAGTAAATCCTTACCATTGCACATTTACAAGAAAGCAGAAGGCATATTTTCGCAGAACGTGGGCCTAAAATCTTCATCTACTCCCCCACAGATAAGAACCATTCTCTCTCAGCCTGCAGACTTATGACTGAGCTCCACAGAATTTAAATTAACCAAACCAGGAAAATATTTGCCTTTGAAGGGCAGAAATAGGAGAATTATACCATCCCACAACTGTGAGACGATATTTTAGTCGCTAAAATGGGGACCCAAGATTGAAGATGACACATGATTGTTTAAAACTTCTCTCTGACTATAATTCTTGTGCCAATTCCTGACTAAATATATATATAAACAGACAATTCTGTCAAATACATCACTGTCTAGTTATGCAAATGAGTCTCCATCCTATTCCTCACACATGAAATTTTGCTTGGAATTCAATGCTGAAAAACTTTCTCACTAAGAAATTGGGCATCAGATTGTTATCAAATTCTTCCTCCACACAAACAACCCTTTTTCCCTATTCCATCACGAATTTGGACACCTGAAAGAATTGAAACAAGTCAGAAAATACATACTGTTCAAGGAACAGAGTCAATGCTCATTCTGGTGACAAGGCTAGGTTAGCTAATAGTACTGACCAACGTTCAGTCTTTTATAAATCCAAATTTACTATGGAAAAACCAAGTTCATTCACGAACCACCCACAAAAACGACAGGATGAGACATTTGTCCACCAAATGGAGCATCAAACACCAATGAAACTTTAACAAAGAAGCACAAACAATTTGGAAATCTTTCAGAGGAACTGTTACGTATATAACAATTTCATGACGCCCTATTCAGAGCAAGATCTTTCCTGTGGAGAAATCTGAAGTTCTTGCAATAAATGATTTCCTTGTAAAAAAAAAAAAAGGAGTGGGGGGGAATTACATAAGAAACTAAGGGAAAATTGACCAAAATGAGCCAGCACTTAATTATAACTGAATAAAACACAGTCTTGGCATCTGTATTGGATCATGAACAAGAGTAACACCTTATTAACTTGCATTAGAAGCAAGGTCACTCTTATTTACAAAGAGACTGTGGAAAAACAACCTCTTTAAACAGGGAAAACTTAAATCTGGTAAAAAACAAACAAACAGGAAACAGAATTTCCCTACAGCAGGAACTACAACAACAGACCTATCTTATCAGCTGATGCCTGAATCACAACTTGCACTCAGCATCTAGACCTGTAAGTCTAATTTTACGTCACCCATAACAAACACTGCAGAAATGGCTTGATCCACTGACTTCCGACCTCCCACTGAATAAAAATGGATACCAGAATAAGTAAGGATAAAGAGTTTTACTGAGAGGTTCCTAAGGAATTGGGAAAATTAACACAAAGTCGGGTATGTCCCAGTAAAGATTTGTGAGTAGCTGGTCACACAGGAAACATTTCAGCTAGATTTTGGACACTTTCAAACTGGGTTTAACAAAACAAGAAACTCCCAGACTGTTTCTACAATACAGAACGAAATCTTTAATGGATTTACAAAGGAGTTAGAAGATTAAACTTATTTCAGGCAGACTTTGGCCACTTTTAAACTGGTTTTAACGATGTAGGGCCTTCCAGATTTTTTACGCAAGATGGAATGAAATCCATACTGGATTTACCAAGGATTAAGTATCTAATAAATCCTTCAGGACAGAGAAAGGTACCCAAAATGCAATATTAAATCCCTCATGCCAGGGAACGTACAGAACATAGAAAAAAGTACTCAAAATGCAATATTAAACCTCTCATCACAGGAAAGGTTAATCTTGACAGGATTTACGACCATAAACACATAATAAATCCTTCACAACACACAGAAAAGTACCTAGACTGCAATATTAAATCCCTCATGCCAGAGAAGATAGATCTAGAAGGATTTACCATCACAAATGCAAGATAAATGCAAGTAAAAGCCCAGTGGGAATGACCGTCAAAACATAAACAAAAGAGTGTAAATATCATAAAGATAATAACCCCCAAGAAATATTAGTCCTAGGTAACAACCCCCAAACTTTGCTGGGGGATCCCTTCATTTTTATACTGGGACCGTCACAATTCCATTTCAGATAATGGCCATTTTGCCAAAACCTTTTGATCAACACAGATTAGCAGGAAGTAACAATAAATGCACAGACAATTTTAATAAAACATAAAGGTTGCTGCACCACTTCTTGGTGAAATGATGCAACCATTTGTGTGTTCACTCGTCCTCGATCAGTTGCACAAGACGTGCAAAACACTTGGGCACGTATCAGGTGATACTGAGTTCCCTTCTAGAAAGCTTTTGGTAGCATAACAAAATGTCCCAAAACTCTTCCTTTCCTAAATGGGACAATGGTACAATTATAAACTGAAAAAGTCTTTAAAATTAATGACATATACATTCACACTCTTTGCGCTTTTCAGTTTCAACAGATGCAATGTCATAAATATACAGGGTGCGGCATAAGTAAAGCCCTTTTTAATTTTATATCTTATAACGTATGTTTTCTTTAATTAATTTGCTAAATCTTCATTTTTTCAGATATTTTATACAACCATGAGATTAGCAAAGGAACAGAGAGTAAAAGCAATTCAATTGTACTATCAAATCAATAAAAATGGTGATGAAACTGAAAGCTTAGAAAAGTCCAATGAACTACAAGAATCGTTGTTGCGTTCTCCTCAAAAATCCAGTAGGAGTCTTTATGCAGAGTTAGCAATTGGTGATAGGAGTGTTCGCAGAATGTTGAAGAGGCTAAACATGAGACCTTATATTCCACGTGTGCTTCAAAGTTTGCATGATGGAGAGCAAGATACACGATTGCAATTTTGTGAAATCTTTATGACTAAAGTTAATGAAGATGTAACCTTCCTTGACACGATATGGTGGTCAGATGAAGCAACCTTTAAGTTAAATGGACATACCAATCGCCATAATTGTGTGTATTGGAGCAATCATAATCCTCATGTCATCTTGGAAAATGATATTAATTTACCAGGAGTAACAGTTTGGGCTGCCATTTCTTGCATGGGATTAATAGGGCCAATATTCTTTGAAAGTACTGTGAATCAAGATAATTATTTGCATATGCTACAAACAGAATTTTGGCCAAGAGTTGAAAATCAAAATGATATTTATTTTCAACAGGATGGAGCACCTCCCCATTATGGGATAAGAGTTAGGGAATGGTTAAATGAAAATTCTGAAGGTAGATGGATAGGACGAAGAGGACCAATTGAATGGCCATCATGTTCACCAGACCTAACACCACTGGACTTTATTTTGTGGGGTGTATTGAAAGATCAGGTTTACAATCTTAAGAAAACAATTCCAGAATTAAAGAATGCCATTTCAGATAAATTTCATGAAATTACCATTGAAATGTGTCAAAAAGTTTGTAAAAGTGTTGCTGGTAGAGTTCAGAATTGTATGGAACATGAAGGGGAACATTTTGAACCTCTCAAATAAATGACTACATTCTAAAACTTTACATCTTTTGTAACTTTTTTTTCTTAAATTTGGTTTAATTTCATTTGTATGAACATTATTAAACCGAATAAGCAATATATTAATTTTGTTAATATATTATATTAATCTATTAACCTGAGGCAATACATTCATGTTCGAAAAAATAAAGGATAATCAAAAAGGCTTTAATTTTGTTCCACTTAAACAAAGGGCGTTGCTTATGCCGTACCCTGTATTTTAAAAGTGACTTACTCCATTCTCATCACAAATCAATACAGTACTATGAAACTCTTCAAGTCTAATTGAGCACACATTAAAATTTTTCAACTTCAGATCAAATGAATAAAGATATATTACAAAAAATACAGAAATATTTCCTTGTAATCAATTCATTCAGTTATAAATACAGGTATGATTACCAGACAAGGTATATTTGGAATAAATTCATACTTTAGTGAGTTATGCAACTTAACAGCAGAACTTTGCTCAAAATTAGCAAAGCAAGACTTGAACGTTTTAACAACTTGCCAAGTTACAACTGTGACTCAAGTTTTACATCAACTTCTCCTGTGTCCAAAATTATCTTTGGTTCCTTGACAAAACACCTTTGAGCATTACAAACCAATCTAAGTAACAAAACACTCTACAAGCAAGACACAAAAATGTAAAAAACTTAGTCTTAATCTACAGCCATCTTTACAGTCTCATGAATATGATTTTGTAGCCCTATTCCAGTCAATATCAACCAACTGGAAGATTGTTCCAGGTGACAAAATGTTTCCAGCAACCAAGTAGCTGTCATAAACAATTAACAATGACAAAACTGACACTAAACCACAATTATCACTCTGGGCTTTATGGCTCCTATAGGCCTAAGGCCTCTGGTAACAGGGCAGTGGCTAAGAGACTCAATGACCACCAGGGCAGTCTTACAAGACCAGCCCCTTTGGGTGATGGCACACAGGCCTTTATTCATTTCAATATTTCCAGTTCACCTAAACTATGTCTGGAAGAGAACTTCTGACAATATGGTGTAAGTCTTCAAATGATAAAAAATTTCCCTTGCTTTTGAATTTTCTTAAAAACTGATATATCAATGCTTTCATATACTAACCCCTCAACTAAATTGTATCACTTTGATCAAACTCCAGGATTTAAATTACGAATTAAATGTTTTTCTATATACCTAAATTTCTATTAAAAATTCAAGTAAAAATATATCAAATATCTAAAAACACCTCCATAATCCTAACTTAATTTTAATTAACCAATAGTTTGTACTGTATTCTGTATATTATATACTAAATTTCTATCAAAAAAATTCAAGCAAAAATATATATCTAAAAATGTCTACCAGTTATAGATCTTAACTCATTGTATTACTGTATCAACACAAAGTCCCATGCTAAGCCTTCCTTGATAATTTGCAACTTCAAAAGAATTTTTTCCCAAGAATTAAATATGGAAGACCATTTGATGTCAATAGGAATTTCCAATGACAGAGCAAAGCTAACTTAAGACTTAAGACATAAAAAGTTCTCTTTAACAACAACCAAATTACATACAGGACACCTCTGTGAAATGTCCAATAATATATATATTATATATATACGAATATTCTGTTAGTTTTGTGCTGTTAATTATCTTGTTTATAAAAGCATATATTTTACAGTCTATAGGAAATGCCTGTAAATTAAGGCACACAAATCATGCAAAAATTATTATACTCTTTTGTCGTCCATTATGCGAATAAGCTCAATGGCACCTGTACAATGTCCTGTTTATGAAATCGTACGTCATACTGCCTACAGGAGATACCTGTACCTCTCTGACATATTTTATGCAAGAATAATTATACTCCTTGTATTCCATTAGGTGAAGACGCTCACTGGCATCTGTGCAACTTCAAATTACTCAAATTATTTAACAAATGATTTAACCATAAAATGTAACAACTATCTAATCAGTTTAAAACTATCACAATTACTTAACAAATAATTTCATTCAAAAGCACAACACATAAAATTCTTTTCAAAACTTAAAATCATCATAGCGTAACATTTATAGAATTCTTGAAAAAAAATGACATTTTTACAAAAGCTCCAAATACAATCACACTATTTCTTCCATTCAAATATTCCACAGCATTTCACACATGTATACAACATGTTCAGCACAATCTTCATTGCACAAGCATTATACAATTACCTCAGAGACACTACTCCTGTTCAATTACCTGATAACACCAACTTCCAATTTCTGATCATTACTGTTCTATCTAAAGAATACGTGCACTTTCATTCACAGTCTCCTGTTCATAATTCTTGTACAAAAAGTTCCCCAAACAGGGTTTTGAACCTATAGGGGTATGAGCCAATAACCTATAACCTACAACCTATAAACAGTTGTTTCTTACAGGGTCACCAAGAAGGGGAAAAAATCATCTGTACAATGAAGCATTTTTCGAAGGCTAACTGAAAACATCATAAAATGAAGTATTACTCCAATTTTAGACATTTATATTATATATAACAAATAAATATATCAACTTAACACCCTCCTGCACAGTAGTTCTTAGCTATATAATGATGACTATTTTTTATATGCTGCCATTTTCAAAGTGATACTTTTTTATCATTTACCCCTCATTATAAGATAGTCAGGTATTGAAGTCATTACATAGTGCTGGTTAGCAGCAAAAAGAAACAGTTTTATCAAAATTTTCTCCACAACTGCAGATGTGATGGGAAGCATATTCGATGTGTCTCGGATGTTTGATGACTCTGGCCTTGTGCCGGAATGAGCTAGTGTTCCTTGGTCCAGAATTTAAGTAACGATTCTTCAGTGCTTTGGGTAAACTATAAACTTTGCACATATGCCAAAATCTGCAAAAAAATCAAGATTTTAGTAATGGCATTACAAACAATCACTAATAATTCAGACAGGGAAAAGCTCTGAAACATTATCTAACCATTTTCTTCAATTCTAAACAACAAGTTGTTCAAATTCAAACGAGCATAAGCAAATTAATATATTGTAATATTGCATTTTCAGTAATATCTTCATTTACCTTCCAAGAACTTGTAGAAATAATTCAGACAAGTAAAACTATGTTCTACACACGAAGTTGTTCAACTTCAAACATACATAAGCAATATATTGTATATTTTACATCTTCAATAACATTTTGAATCACCCTTTTCATGTATAAATACATCATTCATAAGTTTTTGTATCTGTTAATCTACATAAAATTCTCCTACCTAGCCTCCTCATTTTTAAAACCAGGCAGAAACAGAACACTAAGGGAACACCACAGCTTCCGTTCACAACAGGATCAAGTCACGAACACAACCGAACACAATACTTACAGTGAGATCTTCACATCGGAATCGACTGTAAACCGCCTGGACGATTTCTGGTCCAATGTCTAGAGGGGTCCACATATCTGGGTGGATCTTCAAAGTCAAATTTAGACCTGCAAATATACGTAAGTGAATATGTGCTCTTCTATGGACAATAAATCGTAGCCACAAATATTAAAAGTATCAAAGGATTAAAAAGTACAGACGTTAAATAGGCTGGAAGATGGTCAACGGCACTTTACAGCTAAGAGTGATTATGGAAACAAGTAGAAATCAAATGGCAATATGAAACAAGATATCACAGGAGGTTTCACTCAAAAAAGGACTCGGCTCTACTCATAGCCTGACCCAAGTGAACTGCACACTCCTCACCTTCAGATATTCTCATTTTTATTGATTATAAACTGTTTCATACAGTTCACAATGATGACATACTCCTTCAAATGCCTCTTCATTGGTCCACAGAAAGAATGTTCAGAGCTGTTCCAACACAAAACACAATTTCTGATTCATCTGAAGGGCAAAGTTACAAGAACTGTCTTGTGAATGACAGTGCTTCTCAAATTGGAGTGAGAATTGTAACTGAAGTTATGACAGAAGAACTATTGATGGCTGCAGCTGACATACCATGTGCATCTAAACAAGAGCACAAATTACAGGCATTAATTAAGTAATGGGTTCACGTTATGCATTACACTTGACGCTTTCCACCATTTTGGACTTCTTCAAGTGGAATCTTCAAAAAAGGGAGACTGGAGTTTGTCCCCTTCCCTGCAACAGAACTGGGGACTTGCAAAAAGAACAAGACGTGAGGATTCACAGCATAAGTGGATATATAAAACACAAACACACACTATCTTAACCAATACAAATACGCCGTTCAGACAGATACCCACAGGTGCCAGTTACTTTACGATAAACACCCTGTTCAAACAGGTGCTTTCATCCACCGAGATTCACCAAATTGAAATTTTGTGACGGAGACACATACAGCAACATTTGAAAAGGCTTCACTGACTTACCATTTGGAACCAGAACATTCAGGAGCGCCGATACCTGGTGTCACCGTCAATTTCATCACCTCCCTCGTAATTTGCACAATGGATTTTGAACCTGCAAAATGAACGCGAAAGATGAGAATCTACACAAATATAACCACTAACATTCATCAACAACAGAAATATTTAAGTAAAACACTTCAACATGCAAGGCAAGCGGCCATTTAACTTCAACCAAGCTTCAACAACTGTTTCCAGCTCGTGTTGGGAATATTCCTATGTAAAAATCAAGGGTTTATATTCTCATTGCCTCAAATTACATTTTGCAACAGCCAAAACTAAACATTAGTGAGACAATAAAACCTCTATGTAGCAGCTTTTGTATTTCATACACCACATCAACTGTCAAATGAGATGTGATATTTTCTGTATTCACATCTAAATGACCGTAGAGTCGTGGATTTGCATAAGTAAAGGCTCAAAACCCCACATCCTATCGTCAGTGTTACGTTCTAACCAATTCACATTTCATAAACAGCCTTACAGGTTACTCAGATGCGGCGACTACCAGCCGACGTCGCCGTAATACCACAACGGGCAAAATGCCCACTGCCAAATAATGGGGTTTCCATAAAGAACATTCTAAGGACCGAAATCTCAAAGTCACTTTTGGTTTTTCAAGTCTGGGCAAAACAAGAGGCCTTGTGCCGCAACAGTCCAGAGCGCAGGCTTTCCGGCCTGACCCAAGGACAGCAAAAGCCGCAAAGCAGAGGAAAAGACCTTATCTGACCTAAGCCCTGTGCTGGGCTTCGTCCCAACCTGGACCGTCACTTAACCTAACCCAGGGAATGTCAATCCAAGCCGACACATTTGCGTCTCGACCAAGACGCACCTAACCTTGGGGCACTCGGCCCTTATACCTGAAGGACTGCATTGGGTTAAGCCACTATACCTCATTAAATTATAGCAATTTAAATGAATTTCATCAATCAGGAGAGAAACTAGGCATCAGTCCAGTCTCGGAAACGGACGTCGGGATTCTCAGCCATTAACGTCCAACTCAAAACGGCCAAAAACGGACACCCCGGAGTGTGAATCGACCACAAAATCCTTATTTAAGAGTCTCACACTTTCTTAAATCTTTAAATAACCAAATTCTGCGGCTAAAAACCGCCTGACCTTGAGTTCCGCAACTGCCTACTACAGGTTAGGCCGGGATACCGCGCGCAAATCTCCCTCCACGGGGCAAGAAGAGGTTGCCAATGAGTGAATTTACATCCAAAAAGCATATTAACATATACATAACATTCCCAAATACACAAATAAACTTAATGATTAGCAAAGGGGGGTCCAAGCTCCCTCGGACAAGGTAACGCAGCCTACTAGGTTCGGTTAGTTGTGTCGAGACCTAAAATTTACGTTTTAAGCAAAGGGGGGGTTCAAGGGGGGGCCAAGACCCCTCAGCCAAAGCAACGCAGCCTACTAGGTCAGGTTAGGTTGGTGTAGTTACTGTAAAAGCCTAGTCTGGGGTCCAAAAGTGGCCCCTCCCAAATTTTAAGGAAATATCCACTCCAGTCAA
>JANJGK010001995.1:7500-12500 GCA_039081455.1 Macrobrachium rosenbergii | reverse complement strand
TTAGGTTAGGTTAGGTTAGGTTAGGTTAGGTTAGGTTAGGTTAGGTTAGGTTAGGTTAGGTTAGGTTAGGTTAGGTTAGGTTAGGTTAGGTTAGGTTAGGTTAGGTTAGGTTAGGTTAGGTTAGGTTAGGTTAGGTTAGGTTAGGTTAGGTTAGGTTAGGTTAGGTTAGGTTAGGTTAGGTTAGGTTAGGTTAGGTTAGGTTAGGTTAGGTTAGGTTAGGTTAGGTTAGGTTAGGTTAGGTTAGGTTAGGTTAGGTTAGGTTAGGTTAGGTTAGGTTAGGTTAGGTTAGGTTAGGTTAGGTTAGGTTAGGTTAGGTTAGGTTAGGTTAGGTTAGGTTAGGTTAGGTTAGGTTAGGTTAGGTTAGGTTAGGTTAGGTTAGGTTAGGTTAGGTTAGGTTAGGTTAGGTTAGGTTAGGTTAGGTTAGGTTAGGTTAGGTTAGGTTAGGTTAGGTTAGGTTAGGTTAGGTTAGGTTAGGTTAGGTTAGGTTAGGTTAGGTTAGGTTAGGTTAGGTTAGGTTAGGTTAGGTTAGGTTAGGTTAGGTTAGGTTAGGTTAGGTTAGGTTAGGTTAGGTTAGGTTAGGTTAGGTTAGGTTAGGTTAGGTTAGGTTAGGTTAGGTTAGGTTAGGTTAGGTTAGGTTAGGTTAGGTTAGGTTAGGTTAGGTTAGGTTAGGTTAGGTTAGGTTAGGTTAGGTTAGGTTAGGTTAGGTTAGGTTAGGTTAGGTTAGGTTAGGTTAGGTTAGGTTAGGTTAGGTTAGGTTAGGTTAGGTTAGGTTAGGTTAGGTTAGGTTAGGTTAGGTTAGGTTAGGTTAGGTTAGGTTAGGTTAGGTTAGGTTAGGTTAGGTTAGGTTAGGTTAGGTTAGGTTAGGTTAGGTTAGGTTAGGTTAGGTTAGGTTAGGTTAGGTTAGGTTAGGTTAGGTTAGGTTAGGTTAGGTTAGGTTAGGTTAGGTTAGGTTAGGTTAGGTTAGGTTAGGTTAGGTTAGGTTAGGTTAGGTTAGGTTAGGTTAGGTTAGGTTAGGTTAGGTTAGGTTAGGTTAGGTTAGGTTAGGTTAGGTTAGGTTAGGTTAGGTTAGGTTAGGTTAGGTTAGGTTAGGTTAGGTTAGGTTAGGTTAGGTTAGGTTAGGTTAGGTTAGGTTAGGTTAGGTTAGGTTAGGTTAGGTTAGGTTAGGTTAGGTTAGGTTAGGTTAGGTTAGGTTAGGTTAGGTTAGGTTAGGTTAGGTTAGGTTAGGTTAGGTTAGGTTAGGTTAGGTTAGGTTAGGTTAGGTTAGGTTAGGTTAGGTTAGGTTAGGTTAGGTTAGGTTAGGTTAGGTTAGGTTAGGTTAGGTTAGGTTAGGTTAGGTTAGGTTAGGTTAGGTTAGGTTAGGTTAGGTTAGGTTAGGTTAGGTTAGGTTAGGTTAGGTTAGGTTAGGTTAGGTTAGGTTAGGTTAGGTTAGGTTAGGTTAGGTTAGGTTAGGTTAGGTTAGGTTAGGTTAGGTTAGGTTAGGTTAGGTTAGGTTAGGTTAGGTTAGGTTAGGTTAGGTTAGGTTAGGTTAGGTTAGGTTAGGTTAGGTTAGGTTAGGTTAGGTTAGGTTAGGTTAGGTTAGGTTAGGTTAGGTTAGGTTAGGTTAGGTTAGGTTAGGTTAGGTTAGGTTAGGTTAGGTTAGGTTAGGTTAGGTTAGGTTAGGTTAGGTTAGGTTAGGTTAGGTTAGGTTAGGTTAGGTTAGGTTAGGTTAGGTTAGGTTAGGTTAGGTTAGGTTAGGTTAGGTTAGGTTAGGTTAGGTTAGGTTAGGTTAGGTTAGGTTAGGTTAGGTTAGGTTAGGTTAGGTTAGGTTAGGTTAGGTTAGGTTAGGTTAGGTTAGGTTAGGTTAGGTTAGGTTAGGTTAGGTTAGGTTAGGTTAGGTTAGGTTAGGTTAGGTTAGGTTAGGTTAGGTTAGGTTAGGTTAGGTTAGGTTAGGTTAGGTTAGGTTAGGTTAGGTTAGGTTAGGTTAGGTTAGGTTAGGTTAGGTTAGGTTAGGTTAGGTTAGGTTAGGTTAGGTTAGGTTAGGTTAGGTTAGGTTAGGTTAGGTTAGGTTAGGTTAGGTTAGGTTAGGTTAGGTTAGGTTAGGTTAGGTTAGGTTAGGTTAGGTTAGGTTAGGTTAGGTTAGGTTAGGTTAGGTTAGGTTAGGTTAGGTTAGGTTAGGTTAGGTTAGGTTAGGTTAGGTTAGGTTAGGTTAGGTTAGGTTAGGTTAGGTTAGGTTAGGTTAGGTTAGGTTAGGTTAGGTTAGGTTAGGTTAGGTTAGGTTAGGTTAGGTTAGGTTAGGTTAGGTTAGGTTAGGTTAGGTTAGGTTAGGTTAGGTTAGGTTAGGTTAGGTTAGGTTAGGTTAGGTTAGGTTAGGTTAGGTTAGGTTAGGTTAGGTTAGGTTAGGTTAGGTTAGGTTAGGTTAGGTTAGGTTAGGTTAGGTTAGGTTAGGTTAGGTTAGGTTAGGTTAGGTTAGGTTAGGTTAGGTTAGGTTAGGTTAGGTTAGGTTAGGTTAGGTTAGGTTAGGTTAGGTTAGGTTAGGTTAGGTTAGGTTAGGTTAGGTTAGGTTAGGTTAGGTTAGGTTAGGTTAGGTTAGGTTAGGTTAGGTTAGGTTAGGTTAGGTTAGGTTAGGTTAGGTTAGGTTAGGTTAGGTTAGGTTAGGTTAGGTTAGGTTAGGTTAGGTTAGGTTAGGTTAGGTTAGGTTAGGTTAGGTTAGGTTAGGTTAGGTTAGGTTAGGTTAGGTTAGGTTAGGTTAGGTTAGGTTAGGTTAGGTTAGGTTAGGTTAGGTTAGGTTAGGTTAGGTTAGGTTAGGTTAGGTTAGGTTAGGTTAGGTTAGGTTAGGTTAGGTTAGGTTAGGTTAGGTTAGGTTAGGTTAGGTTAGGTTAGGTTAGGTTAGGTTAGGTTAGGTTAGGTTAGGTTAGGTTAGGTTAGGTTAGGTTAGGTTAGGTTAGGTTAGGTTAGGTTAGGTTAGGTTAGGTTAGGTTAGGTTAGGTTAGGTTAGGTTAGGTTAGGTTAGGTTAGGTTAGGTTAGGTTAGGTTAGGTTAGGTTAGGTTAGGTTAGGTTAGGTTAGGTTAGGTTAGGTTAGGTTAGGTTAGGTTAGGTTAGGTTAGGTTAGGTTAGGTTAGGTTAGGTTAGGTTAGGTTAGGTTAGGTTAGGTTAGGTTAGGTTAGGTTAGGTTAGGTTAGGTTAGGTTAGGTTAGGTTAGGTTAGGTTAGGTTAGGTTAGGTTAGGTTAGGTTAGGTTAGGTTAGGTTAGGTTAGGTTAGGTTAGGTTAGGTTAGGTTAGGTTAGGTTAGGTTAGGTTAGGTTAGGTTAGGTTAGGTTAGGTTAGGTTAGGTTAGGTTAGGTTAGGTTAGGTTAGGTTAGGTTAGGTTAGGTTAGGTTAGGTTAGGTTAGGTTAGGTTAGGTTAGGTTAGGTTAGGTTAGGTTAGGTTAGGTTAGGTTAGGTTAGGTTAGGTTAGGTTAGGTTAGGTTAGGTTAGGTTAGGTTAGGTTAGGTTAGGTTAGGTTAGGTTAGGTTAGGTTAGGTTAGGTTAGGTTAGGTTAGGTTAGGTTAGGTTAGGTTAGGTTAGGTTAGGTTAGGTTAGGTTAGGTTAGGTTAGGTTAGGTTAGGTTAGGTTAGGTTAGGTTAGGTTAGGTTAGGTTAGGTTAGGTTAGGTTAGGTTAGGTTAGGTTAGGTTAGGTTAGGTTAGGTTAGGTTAGGTTAGGTTAGGTTAGGTTAGGTTAGGTTAGGTTAGGTTAGGTTAGGTTAGGTTAGGTTAGGTTAGGTTAGGTTAGGTTAGGTTAGGTTAGGTTAGGTTAGGTTAGGTTAGGTTAGGTTAGGTTAGGTTAGGTTAGGTTAGGTTAGGTTAGGTTAGGTTAGGTTAGGTTAGGTTAGGTTAGGTTAGGTTAGGTTAGGTTAGGTTAGGTTAGGTTAGGTTAGGTTAGGTTAGGTTAGGTTAGGTTAGGTTAGGTTAGGTTAGGTTAGGTTAGGTTAGGTTAGGTTAGGTTAGGTTAGGTTAGGTTAGGTTAGGTTAGGTTAGGTTAGGTTAGGTTAGGTTAGGTTAGGTTAGGTTAGGTTAGGTTAGGTTAGGTTAGGTTAGGTTAGGTTAGGTTAGGTTAGGTTAGGTTAGGTTAGGTTAGGTTAGGTTAGGTTAGGTTAGGTTAGGTTAGGTTAGGTTAGGTTAGGTTAGGTTAGGTTAGGTTAGGTTAGGTTAGGTTAGGTTAGGTTAGGTTAGGTTAGGTTAGGTTAGGTTAGGTTAGGTTAGGTTAGGTTAGGTTAGGTTAGGTTAGGTTAGGTTAGGTTAGGTTAGGTTAGGTTAGGTTAGGTTAGGTTAGGTTAGGTTAGGTTAGGTTAGGTTAGGTTAGGTTAGGTTAGGTTAGGTTAGGTTAGGTTAGGTTAGGTTAGGTTAGGTTAGGTTAGGTTAGGTTAGGTTAGGTTAGGTTAGGTTAGGTTAGGTTAGGTTAGGTTAGGTTAGGTTAGGTTAGGTTAGGTTAGGTTAGGTTAGGTTAGGTTAGGTTAGGTTAGGTTAGGTTAGGTTAGGTTAGGTTAGGTTAGGTTAGGTTAGGTTAGGTTAGGTTAGGTTAGGTTAGGTTAGGTTAGGTTAGGTTAGGTTAGGTTAGGTTAGGTTAGGTTAGGTTAGGTTAGGTTAGGTTAGGTTAGGTTAGGTTAGGTTAGGTTAGGTTAGGTTAGGTTAGGTTAGGTTAGGTTAGGTTAGGTTAGGTTAGGTTAGGTTAGGTTAGGTTAGGTTAGGTTAGGTTAGGTTAGGTTAGGTTAGGTTAGGTTAGGTTAGGTTAGGTTAGGTTAGGTTAGGTTAGGTTAGGTTAGGTTAGGTTAGGTTAGGTTAGGTTAGGTTAGGTTAGGTTAGGTTAGGTTAGGTTAGGTTAGGTTAGGTTAGGTTAGGTTAGGTTAGGTTAGGTTAGGTTAGGTTAGGTTAGGTTAGGTTAGGTTAGGTTAGGTTAGGTTAGGTTAGGTTAGGTTAGGTTAGGTTAGGTTAGGTTAGGTTAGGTTAGGTTAGGTTAGGTTAGGTTAGGTTAGGTTAGGTTAGG
>JANJGK010001995.1:0-2500 GCA_039081455.1 Macrobrachium rosenbergii | reverse complement strand
GGTTAGGTTAGGTTAGGTTAGGTTAGGTTAGGTTAGGTTAGGTTAGGTTAGGTTAGGTTAGGTTAGGTTAGGTTAGGTTAGGTTAGGTTAGGTTAGGTTAGGTTAGGTTAGGTTAGGTTAGGTTAGGTTAGGTTAGGTTAGGTTAGGTTAGGTTAGGTTAGGTTAGGTTAGGTTAGGTTAGGTTAGGTTAGGTTAGGTTAGGTTAGGTTAGGTTAGGTTAGGTTAGGTTAGGTTAGGTTAGGTTAGGTTAGGTTAGGTTAGGTTAGGTTAGGTTAGGTTAGGTTAGGTTAGGTTAGGTTAGGTTAGGTTAGGTTAGGTTAGGTTAGGTTAGGTTAGGTTAGGTTAGGTTAGGTTAGGTTAGGTTAGGTTAGGTTAGGTTAGGTTAGGTTAGGTTAGGTTAGGTTAGGTTAGGTTAGGTTAGGTTAGGTTAGGTTAGGTTAGGTTAGGTTAGGTTAGGTTAGGTTAGGTTAGGTTAGGTTAGGTTAGGTTAGGTTAGGTTAGGTTAGGTTAGGTTAGGTTAGGTTAGGTTAGGTTAGGTTAGGTTAGGTTAGGTTAGGTTAGGTTAGGTTAGGTTAGGTTAGGTTAGGTTAGGTTAGGTTAGGTTAGGTTAGGTTAGGTTAGGTTAGGTTAGGTTAGGTTAGGTTAGGTTAGGTTAGGTTAGGTTAGGTTAGGTTAGGTTAGGTTAGGTTAGGTTAGGTTAGGTTAGGTTAGGTTAGGTTAGGTTAGGTTAGGTTAGGTTAGGTTAGGTTAGGTTAGGTTAGGTTAGGTTAGGTTAGGTTAGGTTAGGTTAGGTTAGGTTAGGTTAGGTTAGGTTAGGTTAGGTTAGGTTAGGTTAGGTTAGGTTAGGTTAGGTTAGGTTAGGTTAGGTTAGGTTAGGTTAGGTTAGGTTAGGTTAGGTTAGGTTAGGTTAGGTTAGGTTAGGTTAGGTTAGGTTAGGTTAGGTTAGGTTAGGTTAGGTTAGGTTAGGTTAGGTTAGGTTAGGTTAGGTTAGGTTAGGTTAGGTTAGGTTAGGTTAGGTTAGGTTAGGTTAGGTTAGGTTAGGTTAGGTTAGGTTAGGTTAGGTTAGGTTAGGTTAGGTTAGGTTAGGTTAGGTTAGGTTAGGTTAGGTTAGGTTAGGTTAGGTTAGGTTAGGTTAGGTTAGGTTAGGTTAGGTTAGGTTAGGTTAGGTTAGGTTAGGTTAGGTTAGGTTAGGTTAGGTTAGGTTAGGTTAGGTTAGGTTAGGTTAGGTTAGGTTAGGTTAGGTTAGGTTAGGTTAGGTTAGGTTAGGTTAGGTTAGGTTAGGTTAGGTTAGGTTAGGTTAGGTTAGGTTAGGTTAGGTTAGGTTAGGTTAGGTTAGGTTAGGTTAGGTTAGGTTAGGTTAGGTTAGGTTAGGTTAGGTTAGGTTAGGTTAGGTTAGGTTAGGTTAGGTTAGGTTAGGTTAGGTTAGGTTAGGTTAGGTTAGGTTAGGTTAGGTTAGGTTAGGTTAGGTTAGGTTAGGTTAGGTTAGGTTAGGTTAGGTTAGGTTAGGTTAGGTTAGGTTAGGTTAGGTTAGGTTAGGTTAGGTTAGGTTAGGTTAGGTTAGGTTAGGTTAGGTTAGGTTAGGTTAGGTTAGGTTAGGTTAGGTTAGGTTAGGTTAGGTTAGGTTAGGTTAGGTTAGGTTAGGTTAGGTTAGGTTAGGTTAGGTTAGGTTAGGTTAGGTTAGGTTAGGTTAGGTTAGGTTAGGTTAGGTTAGGTTAGGTTAGGTTAGGTTAGGTTAGGTTAGGTTAGGTTAGGTTAGGTTAGGTTAGGTTAGGTTAGGTTAGGTTAGGTTAGGTTAGGTTAGGTTAGGTTAGGTTAGGTTAGGTTAGGTTAGGTTAGGTTAGGTTAGGTTAGGTTAGGTTAGGTTAGGTTAGGTTAGGTTAGGTTAGGTTAGGTTAGGTTAGGTTAGGTTAGGTTAGGTTAGGTTAGAGTTAGGTTAGGTTAGGTTAGGTTAGGTTAGGTTAGGTTAGGTTAGGTTAGGTTAGGTTAGGTTAGGTTAGGTTAGGTTAGGTTAGGTTAGGTTAGGTTAGGTTAGGTTAGGTTAGGTTAGGTTAGGTTAGGTTAGGTTAGGTTAGGTTAGGTTAGGTTAGGTTAGGTTAGGTTAGGTTAGGTTAGGTTAGGTTAGGTTAGGTTAGGTTAGGTTAGGTTAGGTTAGGTTAGGTTAGGTTAGGTTAGGTTAGGTTAGGTTAGGTTAGGTTAGGTTAGGTTAGGTTAGGTTAGGTTAGGTTAGGTTAGGTTAGGTTAGGTTAGGTTAGGTTAGGTTAGGTTAGGTTAGGTTAGGTTAGGTTAGGTTAGGTTAGGTTAGGTTAGGTTAGGTTAGGTTAGGTTAGGTTAGGTTAGGTTAGGTTAGGTTAGGTTAGGTTAGGTTAGGTTAGGTTAGGTTAGGTTAGGTTAGGTTAGGTTAGGTTAGGTTAGGTTAGGTTAGGTTAGGTTAGGTTAGGTTAGGTTAGGTTAGGTTAGGTTAGGTTAGGTTAGGTTAGGTTAGGTTAGGTTAGGTTAGGTT
>JANJGK010001994.1:65000-151952 GCA_039081455.1 Macrobrachium rosenbergii | reverse complement strand
CTCTCTCCCCCTTCCCTCCCCCTCCCCCGTAAACGGACATCAATTTCATTGACTACAATCATAAATCGGTTACAATTTCTGTCAAAAGTAAAAAGGATAAAATCAAAACTAAAAAAAATCTAAACATGCTTTCATTAAAATGCACTAAATAGTAAAAACTGATTTTTTTTGAGACGCCAAGATTTACTTACAATTAATCATGTCTACAAAAATAAAAGCATACCCCCATTTTTTTTTATTTTTATTAATTTGTTATCTCTCTCTCTCTCTCTCTCTCTCTCTCTCTCTCTCTCTCTCTCTCTCTCTCTCTCTCTCTCTCTAGTAAGTAGTAAGTTTAATTAGCTTTATATTATGGCTTTGCTATTCCTAATTCGTTTTAGGAACGCAGTGGAATGTAGAGTTTAGGCCAAGGCCAAGCACTGAGACCTGTGAGGTCATTCAGCGCTGGAAAGGGAAATTGAGTGCAGGTAGTTTTGAAAGGTGAAATTTGTATTTTGAAATAATTGTTGGGGTGCATAGCAAGATGGACGACGGGTAATATGAACGGAGGTATAGTAAAGGGAATGTAAGGAGTTGCAGCTTGAAGGGACTCTGCAAAGAACCTTTAGTAATGCCTACAGTACACCTCGTGAGATGCACTGACGTTGTAGACCGTTTTAGACCGAGGCATAGACATGCTTTGGCTATCATTAATACAAAAAGCTTTAGAATTCATTCTATTTCTCTGTCTTATATATATATTTATCTTTTCCTCTCCCGGAATCTCTTTTACTTATAAAGATTACGAGCCTAAAAAAATGTTCAAAAATAAATTACATAGTAACGTAAAAATAGAATATTATCGCATTAGTTTCAGTAAAACCTTCAATTTATTTAAAATTAATTTAAAATTCATATTCGATGTCATATTTATCGTATATTTAAAATTCATGTGCTTCTGAAAATGAATGTCCTCGTGACATCAAAGTAGAATATAATCGAATTATTGTCAATGAAAACTTTCATATATTGAATATTATATTTAATATTCATATGTAATGTCATATTTATCATACATTTTAAAACAAATCGTTCATTATTAATTTTAGGCTCGGCGTTTTCAGGAAATTCACGGGGCCTGCGACGCTATTGGCGAATTAAGTCACTAAAATAAAAAAAACTAATTAGTGGTAACTGGCAACTTTATTTGTTTACATAAACATTCAAGCATCGATTTTATATTAAATCAATTAATGATTTGAATTATTACATAAATCATAACTCATTTGCTATAAAGGCTACTTAGTTAAGGTTATAGGAATTAGCTAGATAATTATATATAAAATGACTATTAGCAACTTACACAGATCACATAACTCCAACGCTTTTGATATATTTATGTTAATTCAAAGATAAAACCTTCCACTCTAACCCACAATAAATCTAAAACATACCAAAGTTTCTATATTAAAGTTCAGAAGGTTATATTTTATACCTTCAAGAATTTCATCTCATCGTCGTATTTTTATTTGATGCTTCTTCTGCCCCTTCTCAAAATTCGTCTGCCCTGTGTCTCGTCTGCCGGGCATTCTCAAAAAAGGACTATTGTCCTGTACATTAAACAATCAATAATAGACTTCACGTTTTTATTACTGAAAGATAATTTTATAAAATGTAGTATTTAATACTATTTTGGGGCAAATACTGTCGTTTTTATTCAAAAAATAAAACAAGTTACTGGAGAAATGAACACGAAAATTTTGAGTTAATTTAAAGAAATGTATATAATGTGTTTTTAATATATATTTTTATATAAATTTACAAAAAATTTATAATTTAACTTAGAATTTATTTTAATGTTTCAACACACACACACACACACACATATATATATATATATATATATATATATATATATATATATATATATATATATATATATATATATGTATATATATATGTGTGTGTGTATATATATATATACATATATATGTATATATATTATATATAGATATAAATATATATGTATATTTATACATATATATATGTATATACTGTATATGAATATATGTATATATATTTATATATACATATATATATATATATATATATATATATATATATATATATATATATATATATATATATATATGTGTGTGTGTGTGTGTGTGTGTGTGTGTGTGTGTGTGTGTGTGTTGGGACATTAAATTAAATTTTATGTTAATTTAAAACTTTTTTGTAAATTCATATAATAAATATATATTAAAATCACACTAAATTTCTTTAAATTAGCTCCAAATTTTCGTGTTCATTTCTCCAGTAAATTTGTCTGCTTGTTCGAGTTACCAAAACACTTAGAGCAGAAAGCCTTAGATTTTGTTTTATTTTTCAATAAAAAAGATTTTTTTGCCACAAACTATTATTAATTATAATATTTTACATAAATATCTTTCAATAATAAAAAGGTGAAGTATATTATTGATTGTTAAATGCCCAAGACAATAGTCCTTTTTTGAGAATGCCCAGCAGACGAGGCACAGGGCAGACGAATTTTGAGAAGGGGCAGAAGCGTAAAATAAAAATATGACGATGAGATGAAATCCTTCAAATTATAAATTATAAATTTTTTTTTAATTTGAATATAGAAACTTTATTATATTTTAGATTTATTGTGGCTTAGATTAAAATGTTTCAGTTTTAAGGTGTTATATATCAAAGACATTCAAGTTACGTGAGTTGCATTAGTTGCTATTAGTTATTTTATATATAATTATCTAGCTAACTCCTATAACTTTAATTAAGTAGCCTTTATAACCAATGAGTTATGATTTATATAATGATTCTAATCATTAATTGAACGGAGTTGAATTTGTTGCAGCACTCTTTAAATCAGAGATAATATTTACATAATTACTACATATTGCCAGCTACAGGGAATACCATCATTTCACATAAATCTATTATATAATGTGGCCCTGACTCATTTATTTACATTAAGGTATGATCTCATACACATGCAATACCGATTCAGTCTAAACAGAATACATTTTATTATATCAGACGAATTCACTTAAGTTTAGTTCGTTTCCCTGCAAATGGTGTCATGATAACATTTTACAAGACGACTTAAGAAAATTTGCCTAAAATATCTAATTTGAGAATAAAGTTAGCTTTATCATAGCTTAATACTTATGAATAATTCATTCAATTGAATAATTGTCTTTTTATTGAGTGATAGAATAATAAGTTGTGTTTTAATTTAAAATCAGAGTCAAGTTTCAATGTTCGTCTTGCTGTTTGTTTTACCAGACATTCATAGGAAAACACCTTTTAGAATTCTCAGTTTTGATCAAAATACGTCATTAATGGTGATTTTTTAATATAAATCAATATATATTTTTATTATTATTCTTATATATCATTACAAGAATAAATATGGGTATTTATATATCAAAATATTTAAGCTTAGACAATAGTTATATGCTAAACGAAGCCTTAAGTGTGACAGTTGCTTAGCAATATTTTTAAAATGATTAATTTTGGTAATTTTAGCGAGACTAAGCAATCATCTTTAGGGCCAAAGCAAACAAGAAAGATTCATTAATCTGTCTTATATTAAATCATTGAAATTCGTTGTTATATAACATAAAATCGAAGATTGAATGTTTACGTAAACAAAAAGTTGCCAGTTACGTAATAAGTTGGATTTTTTTTTTTTTTTTTATTATTTTAGTTACTTAATTCCCCAATAGGTGTCCATAGCGGCGCAGACCCCATGAATTTCCTAAAAACGACGAGCCTAAAATTATTACGCAAGATATATTTTAAAATGTATGATAAATATGACTTTAAATATGAATTTTAAATATTATATGAATTAAATGAAAGTTTGTATTGAAGATAATTCGATTATATTCAATCTTTACGTTACAGTGTCATTAATTTTTGGAAGCACATGAATTTTAAATATACAATGAATATGACATTAGATATGAATTTTTAATGTGATAATTAATAAATTGAAGGTTATATTCAAAATAATTCGATTATATTACATTATATTAAAAAATAATATATTTTTTGTGTATTTATTTTAGGCGCGTAATCCACTCCCCCCTAATGTAAACAATCCCCCGCCGGACGTAATCTGTCACTCAAGCGTTCTCGTTATTTACGGTAAATATCAGCTTATTTTAAACTTTATTCGTTTACGATCTATTGTTTTCGCTTCTATAACGAATCTTCTTTACATATATACCGTTATATCAGTCGCACTTAACCAATTGACGAATAAAAATACGAATTTATTGAAGGATTTTTTTCAAAGTTGGGCGACATGGCTGACGTTCTCCCATGATGGCCGTCGTATTTCGGCGGTTATTTTCCTTCCCTTTTTATTTATACCGGTCGTAAGTGTCACCCATTACATTAATAAATCATTGACACTTAATTTAAAGTGTCGTAGAAACGTAACATAGGTAAAGAGTGCCGTAAACACTTGTAAAGTGTCAGGTATACTTATCACCTTGGGGTACGCCCTTACGTGGCCTCGTAAGTTATAACCCCCTTTGAAGTGTCAAGTTGCCTTCATAGCGCACCATAAGGTACCCTGAAATGGGGCCTGTAGCATAAGGTACAATAGGCTTAGGGCAGGGCCTGTATTCTAGGGTACCCTAGGTAGGGACCTGGAAGTTACGGTATCATAGGCTGGGCCCTGTAAGTTAAGGTACCCTAGGCTGGGTCATGTACCTTAGGGTACCCAAGGCTGGGCCCTGTATTCGAGGGTACTGATGGCTGGTGTCTGTACCATGGGGTGTTCTAGACTAGGGTCTGTACCATAGGGTACCCTAGACTAGGGTCTGTACCATAGCATACCCTAGACTAGGATCTGCACCATAGGGTACCCTAGACCAGGGTCTGTATGAGAGGCTTGCTGATTGGGTACTAGGCCAATGTCATTGGAGGCTGCCATATATGTGTCCTTGGTTTTATTCACCACATCAAGACTACTCTATAAATCTCAGTGTCTTAGTATAGGGTAGGTTTGAATTCATGGCGCCATTACTGGTAGTTGCTAGTATTAGTTATATTTCTGTCCATTATTTAGAAAATGGAATCCAGAGGGCCAGAGGACAGTTAAACCCAGTGCCCTAAGCTTCCACAGACTGAAAAGAAAAAGGCAGTAAGAGGGGTGGAGGTCTTAGCTGCAGAGGAATGGTGGAAATTTATAGTGTACTAACGAAGAGATGGGCGTTTAAGGCTTAGGTATATAAAAAGTTGGTGAATATTTTCATTATATTAATGAGCTTAGTATGTGCATAAAATACTCAACCACTGTCAAGAGGTAATTAACAACTGAATTTCTTTTACAGATCTGTAATTGTTTACTTGGCGTACACTAAAATCAACCAATGCTGTGGCCGACTGCAGTTCAGAACAAAGGCTAACAAGTGTTGGACCATCTGTCAACCCACGGAAGATTTTCACTTGTATAAATGGTGAGTGGCTCTTCTCTGCCCATGAGGGTGGTTCGAAATTATCTTGAGTATCCAAATCATATTCTAATAATGTTGTGATGTTGTCTCTTTGGCATGACTTCAGTACTTTCCCTCACGCCTTACTTCATGTCCTTTTTACAAGGAATATGCTGTAGGGGAGTAGTGGCATCAGTAATGCATGAGGTGCACTGTAGGCATTACTTAAGGTTCTTTGCAGCGTCTCTTTGGCCCCTAGCTGCAACGCCTTCATTCCTTTTATTGTACCTCCATTCATTTTCTCTCTTTTCCATCTTTCTTGCCTGCCACCCTCTCCTAACAATTGATTCATAATGCAACTGCAAAGTTTTCCTGCTGTCATACCTTTCAAACCTTTTTACTGTCATTTTCAGCGCAGAATGACCTCATAGGTCCCAGTGCTTGGCCTTTAGCCTACATTCTATATTCTGTTTACATGGAATATACTGCTGTTTTTTCAGAACTTGGATTGTTGGCTTTGATTATTCATGATGTAGGAATGCTTTCTCAGCCGGATCTGTTTTTCTCCAGTCAGTGAAATCCAGGAGTGAATGACAGAAATAAATCAGTGAGTTTTAGTGGAAAATAGGGTCTGTTCAGTAAGAGCTCGTTCAGTTAGAGCCCAGATAGCTGGATAACACACTGCACACCTAGTGTTGTGGGCCACCTTTGTAACATAAAGTCTTTTCTGCTGGAAGTCCACCATTATATGATTGAAATTACAACTCTTATTGTTTGACCCCCATAGGTTTTATTTAAGATTCTGTGCAGCATCCCCTCGGCCCTTAGCTGCAATCCCTTTCATTCCTATTACTGTACCTCTGTTCATAATCTCTCCTTCTCTCTTACTTTCCACCCTTTCCTAACAATTGACCAAACCAAATTGGTAGAGGCTAGAGCTTACCCCTGTTCAGTTTTGTTTACTGTGCTCAGTTATAAATCTCAATAACACTTCTTACTGAGTTTATCTTCCCTTATGACTGAACTTTGGGCTATTTGTTTATTTACATGCATTCTGTACATTCGGGAAATTTGCTCTGTTCCACCATAGGCACCATGTACACCCAGATTCAAGTTCTGGAAACCTAAAAGAGATCTGTGGTACCAAATGGATGAGGTACTGGTGTTCCTGGACATTCCTGAAGGGGCAGTCTCTTGGTTTTTTCACTAAACAGGCCTACAGTAATATTTGTTCAGATGATCAGCCCCAGACACTTTACTAGGTTGAATTCCTCAGGTATAGAATCAGATTCAACAGACAATTAATACTCGTCCATGAGTGATTGATTCAACCAACAGCCAGAGATACAATGTGTCATTTATAACTAGTTCGCTGGTGGGGTTCTTGGTCAAATAAAAAAAAATGGAAGTCAGTATTTTAAAGACACTGTTTTTGATAAGCTTATGGCTTGCTCATGACAATTGACTGGTTTGTGGTAAGGATTCACCGAGCTTTCATAAGTGAGGTTGAAATATTTTGCTTTTCAGTATCTTGTGTGATTAAGAGTGAGTGACCCAGAATGATATTCTCATTTGTGGACTTGTGACTGTCATGTACAGTTTGTACAGATTTGATATTTTGTACAGAACTTTTTGTAGTCGGTTGACATTCAAGGTGATAAACTTCTACAAAGTGCACTAATCTTGTCGTGTGTAATAGTATATTGCATAGAATGCTTCTTTGCACAAGAAACTACTCTGAATTTGTAGCATTGAGATGAGTCCTTGCAAATGACATTCCAGGCTGCCCCTTCTAACAGATAGTTAACGTTTATTGTTTAATTACTATTGTGTATATTGAAATTGCACATTATAGTATGTACTGGGATTTTATCCCCACATTTTAATCTGTGTCACTTATATTTTATACTGCACTACATAAGGTTTAATCAGTGTCACATATATTTTACACTGCGCTGCATAAGGTCAGGAGGTACTTAAAAGAAGTATATCTTGATCACCTGATGAAGGGAAGGTTTAGGCGATATCATTTTGCATTCGAGTAAGTTTTGCTCTCTACATAAAGTTTCCCTTTGCAGATGCGAGTCAAGAAAGTTCAGTCTTCTCAGTCCGTGGAAGCTGGAAGGAAAACCGGAACACCAAGGGAACCCAACCTCCTTGCTCACATTTAACCCAAGGCAGGAATGGGCATGCACAAACCTTGCCTCTCCACCTGACTGCTGGCTTATGCCATCAAAATCTGGATTATCCAGGGTGAGTCTTGAATAATTTGTAGTATGAAATCCTGTCTTATCTCTAGTACAGTATACTGCATTCAGATAGGGTGTAACACTTTCAATTCTTATCATGAACATGAAAGTAGAGGATTAGGAAACTGGTGAAACGTGATTTGTAGTACTGAAAGAGTCTAGATTTTAAAGCGAAAGTTTTTATTGGTCAGTATAAATATTGATGTTCGTGGAAATTCTGAAGGAGCGGAAATGAATATAGACTTTGGAAGTAAAAAGACACTGAGAGTTGATGCAATGGAAGTTTGGTTGTAGATGTGAAGAGTGTTGTATATATACTTTACGTAAATTACTGAATGAATTTTAGTTTGTAAAATGTTTGGGTCTTCCTAATTTTAGTTACACTCGTTTTGTCAATGAAATCCAAGATCCCCCTCCATTAAGAGGCCAAGTTCCTGTACATAAACAACAATCCCATTTCAGGTCATCCAAGTTTTTTAAAATAATGGACAGCTGAGGCTGCATTGAATTGTTATTTAGACAGACTGAATGGGGTGCAGTTATAGTGTTGAGTCAGATACATTGACAGAACCACAAGAAAAAATTGCATAGCCATTCTATTAAGAAGTTAGAGTCAAGTGTCAGGTCCAGGTACTTGTAGAAACCAGTGTCTGACTTCTGAGAACCCAGTAGTGAAAATCCATAAGATGTACATTTTATGTAGATAGTGCTGCTGGCCTCTGCAAATAGGACTATTGAATTTGATATGATGAACTACAAGCTCAATAAGTTTAATGAATTTGATATGATACACTGCAGTCTTCATAAATCACGACCTTCTGAAAGATTAACTTTAGGTACGCGAGTCTATTTTGCAGTTATTTTGTACAATTTTAAGAAGCCCCTAAAAGTTCAGTGACTTACCTTTGAAATATAAATTTTTATGGAAAGTAATAATAGTGTGATGAAAAGATGTTCAATGGGTACTGATGGTATACTCTGGAAGTTTAAAAACCTCTCATACAACCTGATGTATTGGCAAGATTTTGTTCAGTAGTTTTAGATATAAAATCTGAAGTGCAGATGAGTTTCTGCACATTTTAGAGACCAGTCCCTTGAAATAACGTCATCAGGATCTGATTAAAGGTTTTCCTTTCAGGCTGAGCACCTAGGAGAATACTCTTGCTACAAAGAACTAAATGGTGAGAAGCCATTTACCTCTGAGACTTGAGTGAGAAGCTATTTACCTCTGAGACTTGAGTGGACCAAGATGACCCACTATCACCTGGATCCACATCTTTTAGTGGTAAGACTTAAATAAAAATAGAACTGTTCCACTGAATTTGGTGTAAACATCAGACCAGTTAAAGACTGCGTTTGCTTAACTAGATAACACTGAATCTGGTACAGTTAGGAGCACTTTTGCTTTCCATGGACTCCAGTTAAAAACTGCTGGCCTACAAAACTATGAGTTCGTAGTTCTCTGTGGTGACCAGGATTCAGGATATTTTTTGTATAATTTATATAGGAGTTCCATTCATATTCAGATGTGACATACTAATTTCTGTAGAGGGTTTCACTTTTATGTAGATGTGAGGATTCCTTGACTGTGTATGGAACTTAATGATGATTGAATTAGTTTCATGGTATATTATTATAATCAGAGTGAAATCTGAATTCATTGAATGGAACGGTTCAGTTTATACGGAAATCCACGCTAGTTTTAGTGTGATGAAATAAGCGTATGATTTTTACTTTAATTTACTCTGTTTTTCAATTCTGGTAATGTCCCTGTAGGGGGTAGTGCCATCTGTGCACCTCACATGGCGCACTGTAGGCATTACTAATGGTTGTTTGCAATATTCCTTTGACCCCTACCCACACCCACTTTTTAGCCTTTTACTTCACCTCCATTCCCACCCCGTCTTCCATCGTACTGTCCAGCCACTCCAACTCCCTCTTTAGAAAGCCCTCATGTTTGGCCTCCCAGCCAAATTTATATAAAATCAGTCACATCAACATAGAGCATTTTTTGGGAGAATATAGTCAGGTTTATTCTGATCACTTCATATTTATTTCTTGAACATCCAAACGAGAATAGAGAAGAGAGTATTGGGACCCACAAGTAACGATGGTACTTCATATAGATCACAAGTCTTACAGTTCTTTGAGTTTCCAAGAGATTGCTGCCAAGATTAATGTCGTTATTGAGAGAATGAAATTAGTCCATACAAGAGTGTCACAACAGCAGTTTGAGTCTTGGTGTAGTCTTCAAGGAACGTGAAATGATTGCACAGGATATCTGTTCTTGATATGGAAAGCCATCCCATATTGGAAGTTGTGAAGGGGAGGCTTCTTCGTCTTGAAACAAACTTGAAAAAACCACTTGCCTGTTTGTGTAGAAATCTTGTGACACTATCAGATTAGGAAACTTTAAAAGTCACTTCAGTGAATCATTAGGGATACTTATAATCTAAATAGGACAGTTTAAGTTGTGAAGTACAAAAGTATTTCTGTACAGTGCCTTGAATTGATGTTACCAGGATCTGATTTAGTGTGTTCCTTTCAGTTTGAGCAGCTGGGGAATGACACTCGCTTGGAGGAAAAGAAGAGTTACAATTCCTGTGCGTTTTATACTTGATGGGGCTGACACCAGAGGAGTCCTGTACGTTTTATACTTGTGGCCAAGAAGACCTGTTTATCATCTGGATCCGCATCCTTTAATGGTAAGGCCTAAATGAAACTAGAATTATTCTGCTTTAGCGTAAGTGTGAGACTAGTGCCTTTGATTATCTGTATAACATTGAAACTGGTACAGTTAGGAACAACTTTGTTTGCCCGTTAACTCCAGTTAAACCTATAAATTGACCATGTTGAATGATAGGTTTTATGAAAGTCAGGTTTGGGACTTTTAGAAGAATTTGAAAGATTGATATTCTGCACAAGTGGTTGGTCTTTAGTCAAGTGTACTTGTACATTCTGTCAGGACAGGTATGGAGAACTAAGTGCTATCTGAAATGTTGAATAGTGGCAGTGGGAAAAGCAGAATTTATTAGAGACTGTTGTACAGTGGAGATGGTTTCATTAGGACCACCCAGAGAAACGTCATCAGGTATTTTAGAGGAGAATGTGGGCTACAAAACTAAGACAGCGCAGTTCTCTCAGGATATTCATCTGACAGTTTTTATATGAATTTGATCCATATTCGGGTGTTGTATAGAAATTAGAGCTTTGTACTTGCGTGTACTGTAGATGTGAGAAATCCTAGTATGGTGTAGCAAAATCTTGTGACATGTACAGGGCTAAATTTCTCTTGCAAAATTTAATGTTAAATAAACTTGTTTCCTGGTAACACATCAGCTTAGCAGACTTCTATACCCATCAACCAATCAACCAAGTTATCGTCATTTTTTTTTATATGCCACTATTTCAAATGTGGAGGTTAAGCGTAGAGCACAGGATAGTTGAGGTTAGGAATTATTAGGAACTGTTGTCAGTTGTAAGATATTTAGAGAATATTCAACAGGCTTTGTTACTTCTCAGAAAGCCAGGCTCCCAAAGTGTGTTAAATGTAGGTACTACTGAACTGGAAGGTTCATTTCAGCAATCAAGTTGCCCAGAAACACTTTCAAAATACTAATAGTGAAATTGAGCATAATTAGGGAAAGTCCATCTTTCAAGTTATGGTAACTATCTGGACGTTATATGGAAATCCTTGCCAGATTTAATGTGATGTATGTCTTGTCCTAAATCATTTTGATGTCTGTTGAACATCCAGTAGGTATATTAGTTTGGGCATAATAGTTATTTAGGGGTACCCACTGTGCAGTCCAGCAGATGACCAACTGACAGAAGAGAGAATTCTGGACATTTGAGAGTTGAAAGCCTCCACAACAAAGTGTTCTGAATTTTGAGAAAATTGCAAGTTCTACAGAAGCTCCTCTATTGACTCCGGCAAGTTAAAACTATATTGTGGGCTCTGCCACAACCCAAAATACATGAACCATATGTGGATGGTTAGAATACAGTACTTATTTAGAATTAATATTGCAGCATGCAAGTTCACAGATTCAGAATGCCAGTGGGTGAGGGTCTTAGGAGGTAGTAAAGTTTGCAAATATGGTAGTACTGCTAAAATGTTTGGTATTCCCTGGACAGTTTATATCTGCAAACTCAGGGAAAAAATCTTTGACTGTGCCAACTGTGACTTCTCCACAGAAATTAAAACTGGGTTTTCTGTGTCCCTACCATCACCAGTATGAAGTATTAGACTTGGGCATCTTCATAACGTGGTAATCGTAATCTCCAATGATTTGTTTGTTCTGCCCGTGTCAATCAAACCTTGACTTTCCTGGTTTTCAAAGTCAAGTTATATCAGAGAATTTTGCTGTGAGATTGTAGCTCTTGAACTGCATTTTAGATCCGTGATTACTGCATTTGTAGTGAATCAGTCAGGACTACATTGTCAAAGGACAATTTTGATTTGCAGAATAGTTATAGTGAATTGGAGACAGGCCTGTATTATTTGTGGACCACCTGTGATGTGCCTACATTGTTTCTGTAGTACCTTTCCACATCGTTGCTGAATCAGTCTTAATGCACAGGGCACTTGTATGACATGAGAGATAGGCTAAGATTATTAATGGATGACCTTTGACTATTTGAATTCTATATTGAAGGACCACATTTTATTTCAGGATGGAACTAATGCAATAAAGAAGTCCCATTTTGACGGGAAGTTTGCTTGGCTGAAATGCAGAGGAAAAATATTTGAGAGTCCCTGTTTGACATGAGGTTTGCTGGACTTCAATTTCAGGTAAGTCTTCTTAGAAATTGTAGCCTTTCCTGTGATATATATAAGTTAATTTCAATAGAAAATCTTAAGTTAGCAGTTATATAGACTTGCAAAATCTTAAATCAACATTTTCAAAAAATGGCTCTGCTGTGTTAAATATAGACACTAAATTTCTTATCATTTAAAAGTGCAAGGATTGGAACTGGCTGTGTTTGGATATAATTATCTTCTTTCAGCTGTTCCAGTTTAAGCAACTGGCTTTCACACTTGCATTGGCTTATTTACATGACTTTTTCACCTTCTAGACTTTTTCCCTTATTGTCTTGTCTTGATGGTCTGGGGTTTATGAACCCAGCATGGCATCAGAATATAATTGCAGTAACTCCAGTATGGATGAATTCAGTTAGTTCTTCTAAGGCTGCTAACTCTTCATTTAGAGGTATTTCATTGGCAGTTTTGGAACAGTCACTGATTGAAGTTCCTTCCCAAAACAGAGAGAAGAATCTTGGTCAGTTTCACAGAAAAAACTGGGATTTAGAACTTAAGGTTTATTAGTTCAGTGTAAGAGAAAACTATCGTGACAGCTTTGTCTGTCCAACTGCACTTTTTCTGTCCTCACTATATTCTGTCCCCACTTTTTCTGTCCACTTTACTGTCCTCCCTAAGATCTTAAAAAATACTGAGGCTAGAGGGCTGCTAATTGCTATGTTGATCATCCACTCTCCAGTCATCAAACTTACTAAATTGCAGCCCTGTAGCCTCGGTAGATTTTATTTTGTTTAAGGTTAAAGTTAGCCATAATCATTCTTCTGGTACCGATATGCTCTAGGTACCATCAACACAGGCCACCACTGGACCATGGCTGAGTTACATGGGCAGTTGTTGAAAGTTTCATATGGCATTATGCGCTGTAAAGAAAACTCGATTACGCTGAAGAAACTTTGGTGCATTTTTTATTTGTTTTTCTTTTGTATGAGAAATTGTGAAGTTTATTATCACTACGTACAGGTGTGTGAATCTTTCTTCAATTACTGGTTTTACAGGAAAATGAACTGAAGTTTTAGTTGTCATATAATAGTCACTTTTATACTTCCTGAAATCTGAAGTACCTCCCATAGTACATAAGCATTTAAACGATTATCATGTTCTTGAAGTTTAGTAGGAAACTTCAAATGGAATCATCTAATGTAGGTCTGCAGGTAATTTATATATTTTGAATGGAGCATGAGCTTAGTTATTGAAAGATTCAAGACACTCTTTGGTCCAGATTAGCACCCTGGGAAAAACAGGCATGTAGGAATACCTGCTGCCTAATCTAGATGGGTTTGAGAGTTAAGTTTCAGGTCTGTGGAACTGGGGAAGGGTGCACTGTAGGCATTACTGAAAGTTCTTTGCAGCGTTCCTTCAACCACTAGCTGCAGCCACTATTCCTTTTACAGTAACTCTGTTCATATTCTCTTCCATCTTACTTTCCACCCTCTGCAAACAGTTGTTTCGTAGTTCAACTGTGAGGTTTGCCTCCTGTTGCACCTTTCAAACTTTTCAATCTCAATTTCCCTTTTCAGCTGAATGACTTCTTAGGCCCCAGCACTTGGCCTTTGGCCTAAATTTTATATTCCATTCCATTAGAGAATAACGACGAAGAGAAAAACTATGAAATGACTCGACAGAAAAGCATTTGCACTCATTTGGAAGTTTTTGGCACTGAATGTCACAAAAATAACAGGAATAATTGTTGAAATGAACTGCATATCTTGTACTCTTGTCATTTTTCTCTTCCTTTCCTCCTCAGTTGCTACTTATTTGGGATGAATCATACCCACGTTAAAGTTAGCTTATATCTCTGTGCCAGTAGCCAAGGAGATATGAGCTGACTTTAACAGTGGGCAAAGTATTCCAAATAATAAATTCTGTTGTGAATATTTATATTATACATTACATCTCGAGCACAGTTACACACCTTATGGTGTTTTGTTTTTAGCATGTTTGTACCAGCCACTTTTGGATGGTATATTTTCCAATGTTTTGTATTATTTTGACATTTCATTCTGTCTAGTTTTTATAGTTTTCACCTTTTTGCTGTTTTCCCTTACTATCCAGTTCGCTTTCTTCTTCCTCTTGTATTCAGTGTTCCTTACCTGACCTAACGGTACAACCTTCATAACAGAATTGGTTCATTTCTCTGTTGTCTTTCAGTATTTCATATCAAGGGACTTTCATCCTTGTCTCTGGTAGAGTTTCAGTGCTGCCTTCCCTTCCGTGTATTGTTTTCAAAACCATATCTTTGTTTAAGTTCCCAAAACCAACTGTTTCTATGCAACCATCTTGGTTCCGTTTTGCCAGTGCGTTGGAGTATGTAAAATCACTTGTGTTTCATCTGGTCCTGGATGTGGTCAGTACTGAATAAGCATTACTCTGTGCCACAAGATTAAAATCAGTTTCATTGTGTGTTCCTCTGTCACATCCCACATTCAGCACAGATGCTTTTACATCAGAGTTTGTGCCACAGATGTTTACTTTCCTTGTGATGTTGAACCCATTTTCACTGAGCTTATTTTATTTCTGTTTGCATTTTTCCTGGGTGATGCTGTGCACTTCATGTCTACTGGGAAACTTACAGATATGAGAATTAGTATGAGCTCTGATCTGGAGCTGCTGTTGGGGTTCAGGTTAGCCCGGTGTGTGTCTATTACTGTATATAAAGTTGACATCTGTTGCTTTAATCTTTACTTAATGAAAGTAAGAGTCAGAAATTCTCAGTAGATTGAATTTCCATAATAAAAATAATTCTAGCTCATTAGTTGTAACTTGTATAACTAAGGTACAAAAGTTAGATTGTAGTAGTCAAACCATATTGAGTTGTGAGTTTTTTGGGATTGGCCAGTGTTATTGAACATAAGTACCTCTTTAAAAAAGTTCAGTATGATATTATTCATAATTTTCAATTTTGAAATTTAATTTGTATTAATAGGAGCTTTGTTTTACAGGTACAAGGATATTGGGAACTGCTTGAAAGTTGCTGTCAAAGGGAAATTCCATCCAGTGTCATTAGGTCTTTTGAAATACAAGTACAGGTACTGTAGTACCAGTCACAAGAACAGACAAAAAAATATTACAGGGACTAGGAAACCATAGGTTCTGATTTGAGTCCACACATTTGTAACTAAAAAGACTCGTTATGTATAGTATAGCCATTACTCACATGCATTCAGGTTGGGAACAGTTATGATTTGAGGTTTTCATATTGTCAAATTGAGACGTGATTGTTTCTCCTACTTTTCTGTGACTGTTGACACCCAGAGGTTCACAGCAGATTTTTCCGAAACCAGACCCAATTTACCCAAACCAAGGGATTGATCATGGCTGCTGGGAACCTTTTTTATTACCACTGTAGTTTTGTAGTGACTTAAACATGTAACTGTAAGTGCATTTGTATGGGTAGAAGTTCAGTGTTTTGATTTTTAGTGCTGTCGGGAATGTGACTGTAAGTTAGCCACTTGTCTTACTGGAGACAAGGTGCACCTGTTGGTATCTGGTTTCAGTCCTTTGATGCTTTTGAAAAATAGTACTACTAGAAATGTGTGTGGCAATAGCTTATGGTGTAATATGGCTGGATAAGGGACTCAAATGGTGATTATAACTATTCTGTGGGTGTATTTTAACCTGGCAAGAACTTTGTTTTACTGTAATTTAAATATACAGTAGATAGAATATTAAATCAAAATGTTGGTACACAGGTATATGTAAATTAATGTTTTACATATCTTTATAATGCATTGTAGTACAAGGTGAGCTATGGACGATGTTAGCAGAGAATTTGGAATAATAAAATGAGGTTCATTGTAGCTTTTGTATCTTTTACCAGAATTGCTGTCACTTTGAGATCTAGATTTATTTTATGTAGTTGACTATTTGAACCATGTTTTAGATATCTGGGCTTGCTGTATGCAACAGTGGTTTATATCACGTCCTTGTAGTACATATATGAAAGAGGATTGGACCTAGCACACTTCCTTGGCGTACTACTTTTGTCAGTGGTTTTGCAAGATTAATTTGAATTTCCAAAGTGTGTACACAGTATTTCCAATGCAAGTAGTCTTTGAGAGTCTCAAAGGCTGGTGTAATTCATTCCAGTGGACTGTCAATCATTTAAAAGAAGTCTGTGCACACCTGTCATTTACTCAAGATCACCACAGCAGTTGCTGTAGAATACAGTAGAATTGTCTATAAGCTGATTTGATTATCCAGCAAAGTATTTATCTTCTCAAGGTAACTGCTATGAGTTAATGTTCAAGAATACGGTAGCATATTCTAGCATTGTGGATATACGTGATATACCTGTGTGAGTTTAGATTTTGCTAATCAAATGCTCCTTTCAAAACTGGTTTAACAATAGCTACTGGTGTTGTCTGATGGCTTGAGCCTTGCTTATGGTAGGCCAGAGGCCACGGAATGCTGAATGACTGACTAGGTTCAGCCCTGTGAAATCTGTTATCACTCTTCGGCTAAAACTCGACCCTGCCTTCCACTAGGTAAAGAATCGAAGATGACTACTGTAACCAACAAAGTAATTACAAAGGTTCCTTACTTAGTCTTGTTATAAGATTGTGAAGACTAGATAAATAGGTATGTAAGAGAAGTCACTCTATTTTCTTCAGAAGCCATGAAGAGAAATCTTAATTGTAGCCCCAATAAATTTGGCACAAATCTGTCCTTGCAATGTGAATACATTGCAAGGTCAGACAGACAAAGAGTAAATTGGCTGGGAATAGAAAATAATTTTTATTCAGGTTTGACATCATTCAGTAGAACTGGAAGGGTTTTAGGACTTGGTCTGAAGACCTCAAGTTATTAGCAGTCATATTGCAGGTGGTGTGTGTGTGTGTGCCTTCAAGAAACCAAAGTAGGTGATTTATTATACAACCCTTATTTATATACTTATGAAATGAATCTCACTGATGGCAGTCATACTCACAGAGGTGTTGCAATAATTATTGCCAGATCTCTCCAACATTCCAGTGTTCCTCTGAACACTGGTCTTGAAGCAGTTGCTAAATGTATATGTATTGTTTGAATGGGAGATGACCATTTTCTCCCCAGGTCCAGAGCTACTTTAAATGAGATTCAAGCATTAGTCAATCAATGCCCTCGGTTTTTCAGCTTCTTGGGATTTTAATTCCCACAATCCATTTTGGTGGGGAGATTCTTTTTGATGGAGGAAGGATCACTGATGACAACCATTCCAGTGATCTTACTCTGTAATGACAGATCGATGACATTTCTTAATATCTATCCCAGTGACTCCTGTTAGAGACCTGAGCATTTGTTCTTCTGTCGACTGGACTCGTATTTCAGTTGGGCTGTTGATGAGTCTTTGCTTGGGTGTGATCATTTTCCTTTTCATTTAAAGTTCGTTTGAATAGACAAACATTCGTTCCCCCTCTGTCAATTCTGATTTTAATTGGGCTGTTGGTGAATTCTGGCAGAGAAGTGATGACTTTCGTCTTCCATTAACTGGTAGTTACAGGAAACTGGTTGGGCTTAACGTCAAGACCTTCACTTTTTTCAGAATTTTGAGTCCCACTTGACTTTGATTCCAAAGACCAAAGGCAAACCCTCCAGACATTCTGTTCCTTGATGGGAGAAGACCTGTGGGCTTTTAAGAAAATGTTATTGACGTTATAAATATAACTTGTGCACAACAATATCTAACAATGTGATTTAGCTTATATAAATGGTATAAATTTGGAGACCCCTTACATAGCTCTTTTTACTTGCTTGCAACTGTAGGTAGGCTGCTGTCGCAAACTTTTGTTTTCTAGTATCAGATGCAATACTACTCAGTTTGCTAGGAGGTTTATCTTAGTTGCAACTAAAATGTGGAATAGTCTGCATAGTGCAGTTGTGGAATCTTCAGATCTCCAGTGTTTAAGAGAAGAGCAAATTCATTCCTGCTGTCTGCTGACATCTGAGTATTTCCCCCCCCCTCATATTTATTTATCAGCTTTTCCTGTAACTTTCTCTCTCTCTCTCTCTCTCTCTCTCTCTCTCTCTCTCTCTCTCTCTCTCTCTCTCTCTCTCTCTCTCTCTCTCTCTCTCTCTCTCTCTCTCTCTCTGCAAGCTGGTTTTCCTTTGGAGCCAGTCCTGGGTTTATAAAAGTCTGTTGACTCTCCATAAGAGGTTTCATCAAAAAGGAAGACTAATCCATTGAATTCCCTGATGTTCAGAATTCCATTTCTTTGAATTTCTCTTAAGAGATATTGAACTGAGAACTATTCCACTGAGTTCCCTGACATTCTGAATGTAGGCATTACTCAAATTTTTCAATCAAAATTGAGAAGCCTATCATGCTAAGTTTCAGTCAAGGTGATTAAGAGAAGCTCTGTCATCATGTGATTTGACTACCAAGTACAGTAATGGCATTCATCATGATATGCTTAAACACCTTCCAGAACCTGCTAAGTGATTCCTTCTCAAACCTAACAAAAATGGGAGACTGGCATTCATCCTCCTTCTTGGGAGGTTGCAAATGTTCCTCTGTCAAGAAACGTCTTCAAATTCCACACTGTCCCCACAAGCTGCAGGCCAGTATCACTTTAAAGTTGTGTGCAGATTGTTTTATGAGATGGAAAATTCCAGATCAATGTGGCATTTACAGAATACTGGTTTGTCCTCTATTCGTTATGGTTTCAGGAAATACTGATCTACCTTAGATCATGTACTTTGATTATCAACTCAGATTCAACAGGGGTGTGTTAATCATTGCCAGACAATTGCAGTCTTTTATTTTTAAAAGCTTATGATACTACGTAACAATTTGGATTACCAAATGACAGCGTGAGGTGGGAATTCAAAGTAATAAGATTAATTTCGTTAGATATTGTCTGTACGACAAGTATGGTAAGGTTAGAACTGGCAATACCTTATCAGACCCTTATGAGTTGAGGAAAGGGTCCCACAAGGCAGTTGTCCTCAGTGTCACTTTTTCTTTTTGTTTGGTTATTGAGAGCACAATTGAATCTGTCTCTCCAGTCAAAGCTTCAGTGTTTGTTGAGACTCGTGTGCAGTATTTGCAAAGGTCAGTTGATGCAGTAAGTAAGTGGTTTCATATTTTGTTTTTCGTAAGCTATGGCTGGTCAGTTCACCAGGAGTACTTGTAAGGAAACTGTTCTTAATCTTAAAGACACCTTCATTATCCTAGGAGAAGGAAGTTAAATTTTTGGGAATTATTTTTCACAGCAACTTAATGGCATGTGGTAGAACATTTAAGAGGCAAGTTACGCTGCAATCTGTACTGATCACTCGTAATAATGAGTGATCAGTACAGGTCATCTGATAGAAGACGTTTCATCTTGATCCAACAAAGCCTTTGATTGCACAGTAGAATGTCAGCAGGCAAAATTTATAGTATGATATGGTGACAAATAAGATTAAATATGAAACTGGACAAAATAAATATGTAGGGAAAAACGAAGCAGTGACAGGGAATCTTGCATTAGAGGGAAAAAAATTATGTAGTAGATACTAAAGTTTGATTTGCAAAGGAGATTTGCAGAGCAATGCCATAAGTAAAGAGAAAATTATATTAAAACATTGATAAAAATTGAATAGAAATAGCTTTCGTACAATTGTTATCATTTCAGATTCAACTGTAATTAATACATTTATGTTACAATCTAATCAGCAATTTTGAAATTGCATATTAGTGTATATTTTTCAAGCGAAAAAAAAAAGAAGATGCCACAAATATGGCTTGGTTTGGACATTTCTCTCTCTCTCTCTCTCTCTCTCTCTCTCTCTCTCTCTCTCTCTCTCTCTCTCTCTCTCATGTGCTATACAGAGGAGAAATAGTCATTGCTGGTTTAGGTTGTGACAAGCAAAGATGCAAAGATTTTGTGTTCCATGAAATTGTTGATCAAAATGCTGCCTTGGCAATACCAAAAAGGTGTTGAAAGATTAAACAATTAGATGATTAAATAATAAAACACATTTGGAAGAGGATGAATTAGATATTTCGTGATAGCTCTCAAAAGGACCTTCCCCTCAGGCATTGAACAGGTTGAAATAGGTAAGATAAGGCCTTCCTGCCTTCTTCTACCTGTATGAGAGAAGATTTCAAAACATTTGTTTATTCGAGGTATAATATGAAAGTTTCATGCTGTGGTCATTAGGAAAGCAAATCACCATCAATCCTCTTGGACATACAACAGTTGTGTATGACATCAGAATGGTTATAACAATGGTTATGTCATTGTAATTGTTAGGAAATGAACTGGGAAGATGTTGTGGACGTTTGGAGGTAGACCCATACATCAAAAAGGCACAAGAATGTGTTTAATTCTTCCTTGTAATTGGAAAATAAATTTGCTATTAGTCTATGGAAAACACCTAATTATCTGTAATTACCTGTAAACTATACAGGCATAAATATTCCATCTTAATTTACAGATACAGGTGATATACAGTATATTTAAAGGGAATGAAAGCAGAGAGGCCAAGGTTTGGATATTTAGGAAGAAAGGACTGACGAATGGTTCCTCCTTGCCAGCAAGGTAATACAGGTAATATTTAGGCATATGTATGGCTTGTTATACGAATTGCAGGCCAGCATAATATACAGATACAGTACCGTATATTTAAATCATCCATACTGGGAATAATCTGCTGACATACTCGTGTTTTAAGTAAAGATGGGTTATTTTTACCATGCCTTCATCATTTTACGCTTATCACTCACCCCAGTTCGGCAGCTGAAAGAGGTCGTATGACGTCATCGGTTTTAGCATCTATCGAATCTTTATTAAGGAACTAAATACATTTTTATGATTAATTTATATTACAATATATATTATTAACTTGTTTGATATTGTTTATTTGTTATTTGTTAATATATATTTGAAAAGAGCTCTACAAAATCTCATTTTTGGAACAAGAACCATCGGCCCCGTCTTCAATCTTGCCGAGTGAAAACGAAACCAAAAACCTTTCATATATTCAAATTAATCGCCTAAAAAGCCATGAAAATGCTTCGAATGAATAAATTAACGTATATTTCATTCATTACGTGCTCACAAGCGCGCTCTGGTGCTCATATACGCACTCGATGTGAATAAAATACGACTTTAAAAAGTGGTTTCTGGCAACTTTTTTGTTTACATTGACAAGGGAAGGCTCAATGGAGGTAAGGTGGACGTCTCTTGATTCGTTATTATCTCCTTAATTAACGTAATTAAAGGATGAAAGCGAATAGAAACCGAAAGATAAATTAATTAACATGGCATTGTTATTTTAGGATAGTAATTACGGAGGGGTAATTAACATTAAACCTTAATTTAAGGGAATTAAATAAGGCTGCTGCCTCCCTCTACCTGTCAAAGGTCAGAGAAGCTCGAAGCTTATTTGAGCTTTTTTATTTGATTATTTGAATTAGTTCCTTCCTAATTGCGAGTAATTAACTTAATTACAGGTTAATTACGATATTAATACCCCTGGCTAGCCTTGATTAACCCTGGATGAGGCTGTGTGGCTAGAAGCCATTGTGGCTTAGGGCCCTTTATCTTAGAATAGCAGAGGACGTCAGTTATAATTAATTACTAATAGTAATAGTCATTAATAGTAATAGTCATTAATAGTAAGCAATAGTCTAATTAGTAGTAATTAATAGCAGTAGCCGAGCCATGGTTAATTAATAGCAATTATTTAGCCATTTTTATTTATTTTGGCAAATATTTACCGTGGGGTATTGGTGAGTGGGCATATGGGCATAGTAACAAGCCTGGGCAAGTGACCTACCACAGCAGTACCCTAGGTCAGGGTATTCAGGGTATCAAAGAATTCGGGACAATTCTGAGTAATTTTGGAGCATTTTTAGCTTATTAGATTATTAAAATTAATTCCTTCTTAATTACCAGATATTAACTTAACTAGCCTTAATTAGCCTGGCATGAAGGTGAGTGGCCTAGCGTATTTGAGTAATTTCAAAGCCAAAATGATCTAATTATCCATAATTAAGTCTTATTAAGGGACTTGTAGGCTGGGTTTGAATATTGGACCACTAGGATATGAATTTGGGCTTCTACAGGATTTCTAGTTATTTACCAACTTAGGTTTAAGGATGTTTTGGCTGCTTTAACTGACAAACAAATGCAGGTTAGTTAAGTTGCTACTTGTATATAGAAGTATCCAGCCTATAATCTATAAACTTTGTTAAAAGTCATATCAAGGTATTTATCTTATAAAATTGATATTTTTTTCCATTTTCAGTCGACTATCTTGGTATTAATTTCGTCAGTGGTAAAAAAAAAAAAAAAGATTATATTTGGTAATTACTAATGGATTTTTATAGTTTTTGAGTATAATATAATATTAATGTTTGAAGTTGCCTGTATAATGTTAACGATAACAGTAATGGTTCTCAGTATTGAATAATATGTCAAAAATTGAGTAACGTGTCAAAATAGATCCCCAAAGAAGAAAGGTTTAGGTATTTGTGGAGCTCAATTTTTTTTTTTGCTTTTTGTTTTATGAAGCTTACCAATTATGGATATGTAAAGCTTAGCACACCATCCTCAAAAGCTTACAGCACCATACTGTTATGCAGTGAATAAGTATGAGATTCACTGATCGGGATTATGAAAGAGAGAGAGAGAGAGAGACACGATGTTGATAGTTTAAAATGATGAGTCATGGGACCAAGTAAATTGAAGACTAACCATAACAAACCTCCAAGAAGTGGGAAAGGAAGGAGGAGTTAGAGGATAGACTAAGAAGTGAAAAGGTCAGCAAAATTGACCTGATTTGTCCTTGCCAAAAGTGGGAGTTAAGATTGAACCATTAAGAGTAAAGTAGACGTCCTCAAGGAGGCGGAGTTTTATTCAACATAGGTCCAGAGTTCATTCTGATCAATTTTTAGCCAGAGTTACTTGAAAACCAAATTGGGTAGGATTGTGTCACTCGCTCCTCTCTTAACATCAAGAAATTTCTAAGTCCAGTGTGGCTGGCCGTGTGAATTAGTTTAGTGTAATAAAACTTATGAAAAAACCGTGCCCGGTGAATACTTACCCCCTCCTGAAAATTTGAAAAATATTAATAGACAATTTCAACCTAACTTACCGAGTCCCCTGCGTTACTATCAAATGAAAGTCAACAGAAAGAGAGTCATTCATATGTGGTGCAACGCAATACAAAGAAATACTCACGGCATAACAATACTTAACCTCTAAAGTACTGTAATTTGCTTCTCGCATGCAAGTAATTACGACAGGAAATTAATCAGAGGGTAAATTTATAACAGTAAAAATGTTTCAGGAGAAAATAAGCGTCGCAGAATAGTAGTAGATTTGGTGAATTGAATTTTAATCATTAACATCTGCATATGCTGCTCTTTAATTTGTTTCATTGTAATTAGCAGATGAAATATGCTGTGTCAAACAATAATAACACTGGGTGTGAAAAATGACTTTAAGAGACATTGTATGGAGGAAATGACACTCTACCCACCATTCCACAAGACTTGTCTGTCGTCTAGAGATTCTGAACTATGAAACAAATTCAAGATTGTGTTTAGCATCATTCTTACCAGAGTAATTATTGCCAGTTGTATTGGACATTACTGATGGGTGTTTAAAACCTTTTTCCTGAGAAATTTAGACATAGTGCCGCAGTAAATGTCTTTGTATATGGCAGGCCACAGTGGTAATGTTTGATTTTGTTTTTTGAAATACAGAGTTGAATAATCATTTTTTCATTAATGCAATATAACAAACTGCAATGTGTGGTTTTTATTACCTCAAGCAGCTGTATAACCCAAGGAAGTGCTCTGTGCAGTTTTGTGGCGATCGAAGACTTTATCTGTAATGATTTGTAACAAATCCTTTTTTTAAAACAAGTTATTCATGTAGATTCATTTTTTACAGACACCGCATGCTTCAAGATTACAGTCATTTAGCTTTTAAGTCATTTCTATACATCCATAAAAGACAATTCGATACAATTTAAGTCTGACTTTACTTTCTAAAACAGTAAGTAAGTGATGTAATATTGATGTCAGTGTGTGTAACAGAGCTTTTTTTTTTAACCTTCGTATCACAAAATTCAGATACGCCATTTTATATATAAATTAGTAAACCCAATTCCTTAACACACAACATAAATAAGAACTTGCCCATAGCAAAACTATCAAGTGATCTATTATTTCATCTGTATCCTTTTGAGATAACCAGTTGTAAACATCTTCAAAAAAGTGTTTAGAAACCATTTGGTTAAGCAGGATGTACCATATTGCTTTGATAGTAAATTAAGATAGCAAAATCAGGAAGTCAAAATACTCGTAGTGCTAGAAATTCAGAATTGCAAAGTAAACAAATTAGGTTAGGTTTTTGCTAGGTATTATATAAGAATCATGAAATTAAGAGTCAAGTTTAAGACCGCAGGTTTGTCAGCAATGAAAAATACAAATTAATTTAAAAATTTGCCATAATTGAGCTAATTGTAAAATCTGTAAAGTATCCTAATGATGTAAACTTTGTTCTCCTTTTATGAAAATCACCAATTCCTTTTTTTATTAGCGTAACACGAAAAACTATAAACATTGTCAGATTTTTAGGAATTCAGGTTACTGTATATTGTGTTCAGATACAACTTGGACTGTGTCAAATGGATTTTGTAGATGTATCGAAATGACTTAAAAATCGGGAATAACGACTGTAGCAAAATGACCCTACTGCTGTTTCAACCAGGAAGATCGATGTTGAGGAAAATAGTATACTGTATTCGGCCTTCGCAAATGAGACAGAACTCATCCATTGAAATTGGTAAGTTTATGAAGATTATGAACTTTGTTTTTCTTATCTGAACTTTGTTTTTCTGATCTTGAAAACAGGTCATTAATCTATCAATAAAATAAGGGTCAACACAATTGCAAAAGTATATTATTGGATGTAAATTAATATTCAGTTGTCAGTCATTGCTATGAATGCTGTCTGTCAGGTTTTATATATTTCATATATAGAAGATGGGAATAAGTCAGTAAGGTTTATGCAGTACTGAACTCTACTTTACCCTCCAGAAGTGTCAGATTAACTAATAAATAAGTGACTAGTGTTAGGAATTGTACCTTTAGAGTAACTTTTTAAACTTTAGCCCATAGAAAAATGCTATATCAAAAGTGTAAGAGGGTCGATTCCACTGGTATTTGCATATTTGACGATCTCGTAGACAATTAGGTGATTGGATCTTGATCAGCATTTGAGGGAAATATTCTTGACAGGTGGCACCTATTAAAGGAACTGACAGAGAGAGAGAGTATAGAAAATATGTACATGGTAGGTGGTCAACTGTGGTTGGTTGTGGTCACTTAGGACGGGGGGTCTGGGGTGGTTATTTACCTATTAAAGGAACTGAGAGAGAGAGAGAGTATTGAGAATATCTACTTGGTAGGTGGTCGACTGTGGTTGGTTGTGGTCACTTAGGAGGGGGGGGTCTGGGGTGGTTATTTACCTATTAAAGGAACTGAGAGATAGAGAGAGTATAGAAAATATGTACATGGTAGGTGGTCGACTGTGGTTGGTTGTGGTCACTTAGGAGGGGGGGGGGGGGTCTGGGGTGGTTATTTACCTATCAAAGTAACTGAGAGAGAGAGAGAGTATAGAAAATATGTACATGGTAGGTGGTCAGCTGTGGTTGGTTGTGGTCACTTAGGAGGGGGGTCTGGGGTGGTTATTTGGTTCACTTAGTAATATGGGAGCTCAGTTATATACCTTTACTGATCAGGGATCAGTTGTGAACTTGAGTGTAGAGTTTGTGGCTGACAGTTTTATATGAATGGAACTCACAGATATTAGAGGAGGTTCGTGTAATGGTGGGGATTCTTTTGTTCTTTTGATGTTTCAGGCCACTGAATATGGTGGCACTTATGCGACATTTGTAGGCAAGATTGTTCAAGGGACAGAGATATTTGCTTGGTTGATTGTGGTCTGGATCAAGAACTGGTGGCAAAGTTTGTTCCACTGAATGGCCTGTTTTTGTTTGATCACTTTTTTTAGACAGAAAATTAATGGGAAATATTTACCAGGATTAAAGAGCCTCCTGTTACCTTTTAACTTCAGTCCATAGGATTGTGACACAAATTCAATCCTGGTTACATGAAGTACAACATTACGTAGATGAATCTGAAATTGTAACTTCTTGTGCAATGTTTCTTTTTATGCAATTTCACTCCTAAACCAGTTACACGACCCTTTTCTGCAGTCTTTCAGTAATGTTTATTGTATTGGGGCCCTCTACGGCAAAGTACAGTATATACTGTAGCTGTTGTGGTGGCTAGTGTTGAGCCTGAACCTTTTTGTATCCTCACAAGTACTTCTGCTGTGTTCACTCCCTGCACCAGATTGCTGAGGATTTGTAGCAAGTCACAGCAATGCTGTGTCCAGTGCCCCTCTTTTATCCGTGCTTGGGACAGGCTTGGGAAGCCCTTTGGTAGATCATGTAGAATGGGTTATTTGGTGTTTATCAGAGACTACTGTGACATTTCTCACTTCCTGTATTTGTTTATTTTCTGTATTTGGTATATAACAATCTTCTTGCAGGGGTCAAAGTCTGATGTTGGATTCCAGGCCAGAAAAAGATGTTGTCTCAGAATGACCAATTGCAACCAGAGGTCCTTTGTCCACCCTGTGACTTATCTCTCTGAAAGAGGAAACTCAGATAAGCAGCCATTGCTCAGTCACCAGGACCCACCTTGCTGTTATGAATTAAGACTTTTGAATCTATCAAACGTTAATCTTCGTTGAAGTATGTGTTGATAATTATACAGTAGAGCTACTGTGGCCATCTTTCCCAGGATTCTTCTCCTTGGGAATTGTTTCTGTGGTAATCTGTGTTTCTTAATTCTCTAGTTGAAACTCCTTCTTTGTGGGCTTCTTCAGTCGTGTTGTGGGATGCTGTTGTGTTCTTAGTGGGTGTAGGAACCTCTGTGTGTGATTTTGTCTCAAGGGATTCAACCCTTTAAAAGATGATAAATTCATTGACTTAGAGAGAGGGAGAGAGAGAGATTATTTCATGTCACTTTTCTGTTTCTTCCTCCGGATTCAGAGACTTGTGTTCTCTTTGAAAGCTGTAGAGAGGCACCAAGGTAATAGTTGAGGCCATTTTGTTTTCTGGTGGAATCTCAATAGCATTTTGATCTTCTGTTCAAGGAGGAGTTAGTGGTACTTTACATACCCCTGTGATTTACGGTTTCCAGACTTTGCTCCTCCAGCAGTTAGTGCCTGTCATTTGTGGAAGCTTTGTGGGTTGCAACTAGACGGGCAGAGGTGACGGAGGCTGATGTCTGTTATCAGGGCAAAGTTTATGTCCTTTAGAAAGAGTCTGGGAGTAGAGGAGTTTGACACTTCTGCAGGAGCTGTTCAGGACAAAACACTTATTCAGTGTCACAAAGGAGCAGTGCAGAAGAACCCCTTAGTTTCCTCAGTGGCTGTGTATTTGTAGGGAGGAGATTTGTTGTTGGTTCTGAAGTGTCATGCAACCTTCTTGCTTTGCTTGTCAACCCCTTGAGCTGAGGTGCCCTTAATCTCTGTTCTGATAAGAGGATCTGAGTGTGTGACTTTGGCCATGAAACTGCTGCAGGTACTCAGTCAAGCGAAGAGGGGCTGTGGAAGTCCCTTTGGGAGATTTTATTATAAGTCTCACTCTCAAGAGATGGTCATGCTGGGTTTGCTTTTAAGAAGTCACCCTTGTCCTCATGAAGTATGTTATGTCAGTCTTGCCAAAGTAACTGGAACTCTTGTCTGTGTGAATGATAGACATCCTCAGCTGTAGTGCTAAAGATGTCTACCACTCACTGAAGTAAAAGCTCTTTCATAATTGGAAAGTATATCTATATTAAAAGCCAACACTTTAGACCTGTTTTGTAATGACAAAGACTTGTTATGCTAAAGAAAGTTTATTTTACAGATTGTATCAGTCGTCATGTATTGAAGACTGCAGGAGATTATGAGCTCCAAAAGCCCTGAAGGTCCCTGAAGTAAAGGAATCCCCTTTGTGTGAATCTGAAGCCTGGAGAAGTGGACAGAGGAACAGTCTTGCAAAGGAGGAGGTAGGAAAGCGATGCTGTTCTGTGATAGTTCCCTGTCACTGTCGTTGTAGGACTGAATCTCATGGCTTTGGAAACTGTGATGATGAGAATCAGTATTCAAAGGTGACTCAGTAAATATTGTTAATTGTAGCCTCTGTCAAGTATCATAGCATATAAAATGGGCATTCTTTTCAAGTGGTAATAATGTTGTGAACCCTCTACATAGGCCTGATAATTTGATATGAGAACTTGGAGGAATCAAGGACTTATACACTTGGTCTGTCTCCACACTGCAATCACTGATGGATTGTCTGTGGTGCTGTACCACGTGACTTTGCTGTTTGCTCACTTAACTACTTCTTTGTAATTTGCAGAACTTTCCTTAGTGCACAAATGTCTTCTTGATGCTGTTCCTTTCTCTTTGAAAAGCCCTCATCTGCAGAGGATGACCAGATATTAGCTGTGATATCAAAGCTGATCCTTGAAGAAGTTGGTGAAGCTTTTATAAAGTTGGAATAACTCTTGTGGTGGTAATGTTCCCTTAATCTTGCTTCTTTACATCTGAGCTTTTGCACTGAGGAACCTCAGTTTTTTTGTTTATTAACAAAAGTTGAGTTCAAGACTGCATCTGCATTTGGCTGGATGTTTGATGCCCTCAGATATGACCAACGTTTGGGGGGGACGGGGGGGGATGGAGTGCAGTCACTGAATGCTGCCATTATGTGGATTTCTCTAAGTAGGAAGAGATTGTTGTAGGAAGCTGAACTGTTGCTCAGTTTGTTGGCAACAATTTTCTTTTTCATTCTGTCCCAGGTATTTAGTGTTTTTGTGAGTCACTTCCAAATTCAGAAGATTCTCTGTATCTGGAGTTTAATTTGGTTTCTTTAGGTTAACTGTTTACTGGCAAAAGTTATCCAGACTGTTGTAAGTGTTTGTTTGTTGTTCTGTATTGCATAAGCTGTGTTTTCCACCTTGTATTTTATTCCTCCTGTTGGAGGAGGAAGGAGGAAGGCTTCCTTCTGCAGTGACATCTGCCCTGAGGACTGACTGGGTCAGTGGAGTCTTGTGGAGGGGAGAGAAGAGGAGGACCCATGTCACCCTGGAAGGGAAAGGCACCAATTCTGGAAACCTCACAAGTTCCTGGGCCTGTAAGTCTGACCAGTCTATTATACAGGATGAAGATCAGAGTTCTCGCCTTAGTTTTGGATGAATACAGCAGAAATGCAGGCAGCTTGGCTTTCCTCCTTTACAGGACTTCAGCTTCAAGATTTTGTTTGCTGTTGTGACAAGTAATGAGGAAAGTGCCACTTTCACCCAGATCCTCCAATTGTTGAACACCTCTGCTACCCAGGAGGCAATGGTTTAGCAGAGGAAGGTTTCAGCCAGCTATGATTGCTGTCTTCTTGTTTCTGTGAGTGAGCAGTCCATGGGTGACAGGCTTTAGAAAGCAGAAGTAAAGGTTTGAATATGAAACACGAGAAAGATTTTGAATCGTATCCTTATCACTTAAGATTTCAGATGCTGGTTTTCTTAACTTGAGACAGGCTTTCGTTCCTGACAGGATTAAATTTCTGTCAAAATAAATTTTTTTTTTATATATTTTGACTATTCACTTTGAAATGCCCAGGTTCATAAAGATTTGATGTAACGTACTGAATTTGTTGTGACTATTAGAAACGTGAATGCATCTGGGGCTTGTCTTAATTATGCCTCTGCAGAATATCTAGTCGTCATGTCAGCTGTGGTCAGGATGTTACCTCAAGAACTCTGTGGCCTGTTTCAGAGGCTGTGTTGTCATTCATGAGATATAAAAATAATAACAATCATTCTTAGGCTGTCGATGTACTCCAAAGGGGTTGTTCATAAATGGAAGGTGAAAACTGTATTAGTGTACAGCTTGAGAAGTTGGACAGCTAGCTGTGTAGGAGGAGACCAAAGGGACTAGGTGGAAAGTGAAACCAGCGCTGTTGGGGCCAGAGGAGACATTGCACTTTTCGTCCAGCACGTGTGACTACAGTGTGCCACAATTGCAAACTGAAAGTGGAAAAGAGAACCCACAGTTTTATGTGTACGTGGTAACTGGATAACAGGATTCAAATACTTGGAATAACTTTTCAAAGGGATTTGTAGTCCTACATGTCTGTGTATTGTCTTCGTTTCTCATTTTGTGTCTCATAATCTGCAGCAGAGGAAAGGCAGTCAGCCGAGAGGTGCAGCTGTAGTCGTTGAAGCAATCAGGAGTGTGAATTCTGTGGAGAGATTCTTTCTGCCAACCAAGTGGTTGTGTTCCAGGTTTTTCTGTCTGTTAATTTGGTTGTCTTCCTGCTTGGTCTGGATGCTGTCTGTAGTCCCTGGTAAAGTTTTGATGTGGAATACATGTAGATTGGTCCTTTATAGTCTTCGTAATCTGTGATTAATCTAAAGCTGATATCTGCTGTCAGTGTATTGCATTACAGGGTAAACATTATCTCCAACAAGGTTCTATGGAGTCCTCATGAACCTTGATTTCCTGCTTTTCTGAGTGAAGCTTTCTACTGGAGTGCTTTCTCTTCTTCTGGGGGTTCTCTTTCGCCTTCTTAGCTTTCTATTTTGGTGAGAATTTTAACCCTTTTTAATTCTGTTAATGTTTAAGGCAACATGAGTAGTATACTTATCTTGATGTTCAGAGCTTTTCTTTCATTGTAAAAATTTGGTGTAAATCAGATGTTAGGGCAAATATTTGCAAGGACTGTATACATATGAAACTGATTGGGTTTAGTTTATTCCATCAATAATCATGAAATATTCTCCACGTCAGTTTTATATTGGCTGGATGAAAAACTTTCAATAGCCAAAGGTATTTTGCTGGAATATAAGTACCCATGAAAACTAAATCTGTTGGCCAGAAATATCAATATGTTGAGTCAAAAGTCAAAGGTTTGTGTCTAATTCAGCTTCCAAATCTTCAGAGAACTTTGTGAAACTATTAAAAAGCCTTTGATGTTGTGTAACCAGTTTTGAAAGACCAAATTGAATTGCAGACAGTTCCTGAACAGTGATGACAAAGAGGTCACTGATCTACCCTTTGGCAGGACGTTCCTCTTCAGAAGTTGAAGGTGATGCTTCTTAAAAGGTTTCTTTATGAATTTCAAGATCAGATATTGATGGTAACATGTTAAGGACTTTAATGACAGTTTGATTTTGCTCTTTTATTAGAAACTCTTTCCAGTTGCACTGAGGTTTATTGAATGTACTGTACTCCATTTCTCACATTCCAAAAGTGCAAAGCCTTGAAATAAATTGTCAGGACCCACTAAGACATTCTATGACAGGTGTTCTAATTTGATCGATGGGATCATCACAAACCGTCATTAAACAAAGAGTTAAATAACCCTGTGGTATGTAGCTCACCCCCCAATGATAGCACAAGAATTCCTCCTACACTTGTGGCCCTCTTGTTGTGGTGGGCTGTCCTAAAGACAATACCTGAGTCTGATTCTCATTGTTCATATGTATGAACTGTTTAAAATGACAGTTAGCAATATTATCCCATCTCATTTTCCTTTGTCCAGTCATGGCTGGAATTCAGTTGGTGAACCAAATGTTTCTCTGGAAAATGATTTTCATGACTGGTGATTTAGGATGAAGTTAGACTGCCTCCTGCCCCTTAGATTCCACACCTCACGTGGTGCACTGTAGGCATTACTAAAGGGGTGTTTGTGGCATCCCTTTGGCCCCTAACCTCTCCCACTTTTTAGTCTTTTACTTTACCACCATTCCCACTACGTTCTGCAGTCTTGCTTTCCAACCTCCCTAACTATTACTTCTTAGTACCACTGTGGAGGCTTCACCCAATTCAACCTGTCGATCCCTGTACTTCATCACCTTTTATTTGTTGTATATCTCTTGATCTAGCTGTCCAACCACTCCATCTTTTCACTGTCTTAAGCACTGAATGGCTGAAAGGGCCTCAGTGCTTGGCTTGACAGCCTCAATTTCATAAAATCATATGAAGAGCTAATTTGGAACAGACGATTTGTCAAGATTCCTTCCCGAAACTGAGAGAGGAAGAATCCCACCCACAGTCCAAGAGGAAAAGCTTTGGAGTTGAGGCCTTTTTGTGCAGTAACTTGAGAATTTAAAGCATTACTAAATAGCAGCCTTTAGAATCTATTAGTCTTTGAATTACCATTGGCATGAAAACAGGACAATGATCCATAACTTAAAGGCAAAAGGTCACTGTATATCTGAAATGTTCCTGAAACCTCCCTCACAGTGTGTGTAAGAGTGAATAGTTTTCAGGGTCTCGAAATGTATCTGGGAAACTTTGCAGCAATTTGTCTAATAGCATGAACTAGGTCTTTGTATATCTTGAAATTGGGTCTTGAATCTTGATGCCGTCTCTTTAAAAAGCATCATTGCATTTTGGTCCAGAATCATTACCCACAAGCAAGATGGGTGTGTAGGAATACCCTCTGCTCAGTCTGTAGAGGTTTAAAGTATCTATTTTTATTTAGATGGAGCTTGATTTTTATGTCTTCAAATCCACCATCTCATGAGTCCTAAATGGCAGGTAGATTCAGGTGACTGAAAGAGAGGATTTTGGGAAAGTGGCTGGAAGAAAGCTGACGTCTGACAGAGGTGTTTCTGAGAGTGATTCTTTATGGTTCCACTTCCATGATTTTACTTCAGAGTTTCTTTTCATTGTTGGAGAGGTTTGATATCAGATGGTGTTGCTCACACTGAAGGCTTCTTGTGTCTGATGATTGCCAGAGGTTTTTCCTGCAACTGGGGCCTTCATAGGTCTGTGAACTAATTTGTGGAAGCCCAGAGATATATAGGTAGAAATTGGCAGAATTGACATAATTATCAACTGACTGGTAAGAATAGAAAACTGTACTGATAAAGACATTTTTAACAGGAGATGAGGCCTCTTGGGGAGACAGAAATTCTTATTCAGATAGAGCCAAAGGTAGAGAAACAATACTATTGGTTATACATAAACTCAAAATGGTTTCAGTTGGGAATAGACAGGAGGGTTGGAAAGGAATGCAAGTGAGTTATTGCATTAGAAACATGAACAAGGGAAATCAAGATTTTTGTGACTAATAAACAAAGTTTTGTGTTGTGTCATAGAGTTTTTAACAATTCATTAGGTTTACTTTCACCTTCTCTGCCATTTCTCCGTGCACAGAGAGAGAGAGAGAGAGAGAGAGAGAGAGAGAGAGAGAGAGAGAGAGAGAGAGAGAGAGAGAGACTATTAGTTCATAAACAGTTACTCTCTCTGAGACTGAATGGGGTTTCAGTTAGACGTCTTTATGAAAACACAAGATGTTCAACACTGAGCCAAGAGCACCTGTCCCATCTGTGCCCCTCTAAGTGATATTGTAATTGAGGTTACTTACTGTAGACCTCCTTGTGTTAAAAGGCAACTCTGACCCAACTTAGCTGTCCTGAGTATGGTGATGAGGGCAGGCATAGTTGCAGTGTGCACACAGTGCTCCTCTTTGGGGTCTCAGTAAGATGCAAACTGAAGGTACAGTCAGGGACTGTAGCATATTGAAGTGAACTCCCTGGATGTTAACTGTAGTGTCAGAATTATATCGCAGTACAAGCCAGACGGATGAAGGTCCAGATTTGTTATATTTTGTGCAAAGAAGTTTATAAATACCACAGTAAAGGAAACGTATACTGTGTTTGTGTGCTGAATGCTAATTGTAAATCTTAGCCTTGCTGCTTTTGTGCAAATATTAAAAAAATGGAACTGCATAACAAAAAGTGGATTGATAGAAAGCTTCATAAATTTTTTATATGAGTCATAAGTGAAATGCCTCACTGTTCCTACAGTTTGTTTCATTTTGTGCAGTTCAAGAACTGTACCTTGTGTCTGTTACAGTTCACATTCCTGTTCTGTTAGCATACCTTTCTATTGCAAGGAGTAAAGTGAACAAAACAAGGTCTTAATTATTAGAATAGGGTAAAGGAAGAAGTGAATGTTAGACATTTTGTAGAGTTATTTCAGAGAGCCAAGTCTGATGGAGCAGAAAATATTGCAGCATTGCCTAAACTCTTAAGAATAGAGCTGAAAGCAGCTGGTCTGTTTTGGTTATAGGCTGTCATATATGTGAGTGTTGTTGCATTCTATGAAATGTGTTGTCTTGTAGAGGGCTACAACTTGTGATGATGATTTAGTACAGCCATTAAATCTAGTGGAAAATTTAGGAAGAAAGATTAGGCCCCTAGACTGTGTGACCCCCATTGTCATTGAATGTGTGACCGTAAGAAGGGCACTCGGGGGAATATACCCTCCTCACATCAGGGCACTAAACCCATAAATACTTACATTGGCAGGTTTTTGTTGAATAAACTAGAGGCCTTTTCCTGCAGTTGCGGACGTGAATTCCAACTGAAGGTGAGGTGCATTTCTCATGCGAATTCTCTCTTGGCAAATGATGTTTCCCCAAAATACTTTCAAGTTAGATTGTGCTGGATGAGTTGTAGGCAAAGGAAAGCCTCCTCTTGGGTAAAAGGTCGTGACAGTTACCCATTATGGACCGTTAGTCGTAACTTTCAACTTTTGCTCTTAAACGTATTACACCATTTCTACAAGGTCATATCTTAGTGGGGTAGTGGATGTTGATGCTATCATTAAATTGTCTCTGAACTGAATTGATTCATAAGCCTGAATGTTGTTAGATCAACCTTATTTAACAACAGTCTGTAAAATGTAGGTTTTCAGGTTGAATGCTTAGACAGGGAATCACAATCAGTATGACAGGGATCTAAAATTTTATACTCTATTGATGCATTAAAATCCATGACAGTAATTTTCACCATGACTGAGGATGCTATGATTTATGATGTTTTCCCTTTACAGGTTGGAGACGACCTCTGGCAAGTGTGCAACGCCAGGGAGATAGAAGCACCTTCAGATGACGTCCCTGCTCAGATGGGAGCTCTTGGCCCCAAAAGACAGTGGGAAAAATTCCTTTTAAATAAATATATGTTGTAAAGTTTGTGTGGCAGATAATAGAGGAGGAGGTGCAGTGAGGGAACAGAGGTAGAAGCCATCAGAAATAAATGCCATGTGAGGGTTAGTCATCCCATTATTGGAAAATGTCGATTTTAAGAGTGAATTCTTGGATCTGTACTAAGGCATGAATTTGCTTGTACTAGACTCCACCAATAACCTTTGAAACACTAAGAGTAAAAGTGAAGAGGAAATACTATTTGAATACTATTCTGTCACTATGTAGACTACATGAACTGCAGTCTGTTTCAAAAAGCCTTTGTAGGAGCACATTGCTTAACCAGCATCCATTGTTGAATAAGTGGAATGTATCTAATCATACGGAGGGCTTGAAGAGAGTGTATCTGAGAGTACCTTTGTCAGTATTGAAATAGTTTTGAGTTACTTTGTTATAACTTTTTCCACTCATTTAATTGTCCTTGGCTTCAGTTGTGGCAGTGAGGTCATTATTTGTTACATAGGCCTAAGTGCCCAGGGTGGAGAGATTCAGAATTGAAAGTAAGGCTAAAGCAATCGTTAACTTTTGGTTTATAAGTAGAATTATATTTAATGATTTAAAACCATAAATCAGAGCAATGAAGTTGAATTCACATAAGCCAAGTATATTAAGAGAGAGAGAATTGATTTTTAGAGTACTGTATATTAAATGAGTCTGTTCTGTGAATACCAAACTTACTATCAGATGTTTGATCAAATTTACAGTTCTCAATTATCTTCAACTTTGACTATTTTTGTATGAATACTTTTAATTCCCTTTGTAGTTTATTAACCTCAGTTGCTGACAAAAATGTTGAATTTTGGCAGAATATTCCTAAATAACTGTTGTAGAAAGTTTGACGTTTATCCTTTTTATTTGATGTACTATATTTTGTAAGTGTTAAAAGTGGTCCTTCTGCATTTTAAAGGCTGTGGTGTCTGTTAAGTAACTTGGACCTTGTAGCACAGCCTGCACTCAGACACGTTTAAGATGTCCCACATCTGAGAGCAATTCTGTACCATTTTTAGTCTAAATGAAACTAAAAATAAACTAAACGAGACTAAATTTAACATTGTTGTTCAGTCTTTACTCTACAAAAACGAAGAGTTTCTTGTAAATGTGTTTTTCCATTGTAGAAACCTCTGGAGCAATGTCTGTCTTCCCACAGCAGAGAAAAACTAGACTAAAAATTAGTCTTATCATCAACGTGGCAGCCCACGTGACCTGACCCTTTATAAAGAGAGAGCAGGTCAACACTTGAACCCTTATACACATTCTATGTCAGTGTCCAGACTTGGAAAAGAATTAATAAAGGAAATCATTTCAGAATCATCATTTTTAGTTACTCCAAAATAAATTCTTCAGGTAGGCCAAATTCTGGACCAATACTGCGCCATTATTCCCAGTTTAGTGTAAGATTTTATATACAAAGAACAAGAAAATGATTTCAGTTGCAGTAACGTCTAAACTTGCAAATTTCTTTCTTTACTTGCCAGCCTCATTGCTATGGTGATTTTAGCTGAATAAGTGCTAAGTTAAGGTTAGGTTAAGCCAGCAATGTGGAATGACTGATATGTGGGATATATTGAAAATGTCCAAGTGTAGAATAATACACTATAGGGTCTTCTCCACTCACCAGATTTTGTTGTTAATTTTGCATCAGGAAAAAAGGAAGGTTTTGCCTACATGATACAAATATCAACTGTCATGTTTTTTGTTTTCAGTCAGTCATTTTGTACATCAGTCTCCAGATAAAATGAACTATTTCTCAGGTAGGCCTCAGTGCCCAGGTTAGAGAGATTCAAAATGTTCAAATAGACTCGAGTAATATCTGTTAAAACTCTTGGTGTCTCTGCAGAATTAAACTTGACAACTGTTAAAACCGCAAGTCAGAGGAATGGAGATTAAATTGCAGGCAGCGGGGAGACGTCTTCTCAGTTTGGAGATGGGACATCTCAAAAGAGCTTCTGAGTTAGACTCCTTTCCTTTGGCTTGTGTTTACAGTGATCCTTCAACATCAGACTTTGTCATGTGAGGATAATTCCCTTTATGTGAAGGTTTCAGGGTGCTGCGTTTTGTCTTCTATAGAGACAAATGCCACAATTAGATTACAGTCTTGTTCATACACGGAACAAACCTGGGGCCTTAACATTAGGATAAATCTTCTAGCACAGCTGGAACCAGTAGAAAATTCAATAGAATTGTATATGGAAGGAACTGGTGGCATCTGTCCTCTGTCACAAGTGAGGTGGAACAACCACCAACCCAAGCTGGGACTTGTGACGCATCGCTTGGTATTCTTCTTACGGCCTTTGAGTGAGGACACCTTGTTCTTTCTTTCCTCCCTAAAGCAGGTTCTTTGTTTGCCCACGTTTCTTTGCGTGTTTCAGTAAGAAGGTTTTGTGTGCTTGTGGGAAGAGTGGTGTTTTTGTGATGGATACCCAAAACCCCTGCCTGTACCTGGGCTTTGAACCATGAATCTATTCAGTCAAGTCAGTTACTTTTATGGTGCCGTATCAAAAGCTGCATTTTAACTGAAGACTGGTTGATGGATGAAGCACTGAAGTTATTTTAGTAGTTTCCTTTACCTTTTTTTTTAATATTTAAGCCAGAATCTGTTTCGTTGTGGTATTAGCAACCAAGAAGAGGTCCTGTAAGGGGAAGGAAGGTATCCTATAGGATACATATACCTTCAGGACCCAGCATCACCTCCATTTTCTGTTTCTTGAGAGAGCAAGTTCCTGCAAGCACTCAGTCGTCTAGTCTCATCCTCTTTAGTAATGGTTCACTTCAAGACTTCTACAGTTACTGCTTTGAGGGGTAACTTATTGAGGTCACATTCTGCTCTTCAGGGGTTTCTTTTCTTTTTGTTTGCACTGAACATTGTTCAGCCTCATGATGTATCTGTGTAAGCTAAGGTGTTGATGTTTGCCTTTCTGTTTTGTGCAAATGTGGCGGCACTTTTCACTCTCCTTGAAGGCTGCAGGTTTTGTCTTGCCCTGGGATGTTTGGTGTTGGAGTTCCTTTTCATATCAGGTGACTGTGGCCCCTCTCCTGCTGTGATGAAAGGCTGTGATTCTTTTTGTTGTGACTGCTCATCGTTCATTGTGATTCAGTGCAGGAGGTCTAATGGGCGACCTCTTCTAATCTCTGTGACGTCATCGTCAGTGTTTCTATGACGTCGACCCTGAATTCAACTCTCCTCTAATGGCTGTCGCGCCTCCTGTTTTACTCCGCAGGGTGTTAGCGCCATCAGTGCATTGCGCATGGTGCACTGTAGGCATTACTTGAGGTTCTTTGCAGCATCCCTTTGGCCCCCAGCTGCAACCTCTTTCATTCCTTTTACTGTACCTCTGTTCCTATTCCCTTTTCCACCTGACTTTCCACCCCTCTAACAACTGATTCACAGTGCAACTGCAGAAGGGTTTCCCCTGTTACTCCTTTCAAACCTTTTACTGTCAGTTTCCTTTTCAGTGATGAATGACCTCCTAGGTTCCAGCACTTGGCCCTTGGCCTAAATTCTATATTCCAATTCCTCCTGTTTTGTATATAGGTAACCAAGATTTGAAAAGAGGGCTGCTTGAAGTTGACACGTTCTTTGGATGACTTCAAATCAGTTCTGGTTTCCTTTGCATCAAAGCCAGTGAGTGGCTAAAGATTCCTGAGGTGAAGATGCAGCCCAGGCCAGCTTTCGACTCTACTGCCATTTTATGATAGGGATGAATGTTGCAGCTGTGAGTGACCTCATAGGTGTCAGCTCTTGGCATTTGGCCAGAATACTGTGCTATTCTATTCCACTCTGTAAACTTAAGCTTACAATTATTTTATTAATGAAAAGTTATGAAAATAAGAAGTAATCAGGTTTGTTTTTAAAAGCAGATTCAGTATAGAGTGGCTATATTGAAAGAGCTGATAATTATTGGCTGTCTGTTACTCCTCATATTGCCTTTTCTCAGTAAAAACTCAAACACAACAATTGTAAGGTTAACAGAGGCTGTTTGGCCTGAAAACATTTGAATCATACACCAAGGTCTGAAAGTTCGGGAGTTAAGGGCTCCATGTGTTTGTTCAGTAGTCTTCCAGTAAATCAAAGACAGTGTTTGCTTGAAAATGAAGTACTCATGATATACGAATAGGAACATATACATGCAAACGTAAGTATTTCATGCGTCTACAGAGAGTTCAACTTGCTGGCTGCTGAAGTGTACAAGATCTGTGTTGTATACAGTGTATGCATTGATTGCTTTTTGCTTTTAGCAAGCAGCCTTGCTGAAAACTGCTTTGCAGCAGAGGAATGTCATACTTGGAGGTGATTTCAGGAAAAACCTTCAGGAAGCAAAGTCACATAAATTTTTAGCGGTTCACTTTGATGCATAATTATGTTCTGCTATGACTTGCATATCATTTATTCTCTTACGTCAATCATCTTTGTTGGATGTTTTCCTTCCTAGACTAATATCACAATTCCCTTGAAAATACTGATTTTCAAAATGTTTTACACTACTGGTAGATTTCAACCTCATGGGGGCCAGGGCCAGATTAAGGGGGGGCCTGGGCCCCGGGCCTCCCACCAATAAAAGCAATACATTTTAATTTAATAAGGTTAGTATTGTAATCGGGCACTTATATTAGCCATATCAGCCAAACTGAAAATTTTACTAAGTTTAACAATAACATGATGCTTGTACATATGAATGTTATGAATGGTTGTGTCACTATGGTTGTAAGTTGTGTTTCAAATTGTAATGATTTGTGGCTGCAAAATAACATGCCTCGGTATTCTTTGTATTACGGCCAAATCAAGTTTCTAAGACGTGTCATAGTTAGAATACAACCTAACTCGTTAATCTATATGTTTCACGCGAGATATTTTAGCTACCAGATTAATTAGACTATAGTTTGTAGTGTATGCAATAGGGGGGGCCAATGAATTTGATCTCCCTCACTCTTCAGTTTCCCTGTGGGAGGAGCAGTGCCCCCACATGGTGCACTGTGGTCGTGACTTAAGGTTCTTTGCTCTGCAGCCTCTTCCGTTCCCTTTACTTTACCTCCGTTCATAATCTCTCTTCCATCTGACACACCCCCCCGCCCCCGCGCCAACAATTGATTCACAATGCTTCACCTGCTTTGAGGTTTTCCTCTTGTTACGCCTTTCAATCAAACCTCCTATCAATTTCCTTTCCAGTGCTGAATGACCTCATAGGTCCCAGTGCTTGACCTTTGGCCTAAACTCTATATTCCGTTCCATTCCATTCCATGTCAGTCATCCCAAGCAAGAAGAATGAAGCCGGTTCATGAGGTTGAAAGGTGCTTTGAATAAAGTCTTCATGATCTTTGTGACTTTGGACTTGAAAGACTGAAGAAATTTCAGTCAATTTTGAGACTTTGTCTAATAAGTGAGATTCTTCTCTGGGGATTTCTTTCCCTTTCTAAGTCCTTTTCAAGTGGGGTGAATGACAGCATCCCAGAGTCTGTGTTTGGATTGCTAGTTTTGACGTGTGGTGCCCTGTAGGCATTCATTGTTGAAAGGTGTTTGAAGCATCCCTCCAGTAGCTAGCTGCTACCTACTTTTCAGCCTTTCACTTTATGCCCATCTTCCTCATTCATTCTTGCTGTCCAACCTCTCTGACTACAAAGGACTTCTAGGTGCAACTGTGAGGCGTTCTCCCACTTCCTCCTTTAGATCCCTGTACTTCTTCATAGCTTTTTCTTGCTGTTCAACCACTCCAACTCCCTTTTAAGTACTGAATGGCCAAAAGTACTCCAGTACAGTGCTTGGCTGAGACAAAATTACTGTCTGTTATTATTATTATTATTATTATTCAAAAGAAGAAGAAGGAGGACCCTATCCATATGGAAGAAGAAGAAGCCCACCACAGGGGCCACTGACTTGAAATTCCAGAAGCTTCCAAAGAATATTTTGAGGTGTTCCTTAGAAGGAAGAATTAAGAGAAGGAAAAGGGAAATACAGAAAGATGAGATCTCACTTATTCAAAGGAGAATTTGAATCAAATAGATAAAAATGTAATCAAATGCAAGGAAGGAGAATAGCATTAGGGTAGTCATTCTTTGCTTGAACTTCTGAAGAAGTTCCAATTGCATGACATCTGCAAGGAGGCTGTTCCACAGTCCAACAGTGTGAGGAACAAACGGCCTCTGGAATGGAGAAGTTCGACAGCAAGGAACATTTGCCTGGGAAATATTGACACAAATAAGGTAAGTGTGGAATTTGGCAAAATATATGTAAAGGCGGCAGTGACAGGGAATCTTGCAATAAGATGAAAAGCAGTGTATGGAGTAGACACTATTGAATGCTGATTTGCAAAGCAAACAAATGTGCAATGCAACAGCTGGAAGCCAAGAGAAGTTTATATAAAATAATGACACTTTTGAGAAATTTGTGGTTCAATGAAAAAACCACATGTGGGCTTTAAGATTACAGTATGCTAATTAATAACACATTATGATCTAATTAGCATATTCTGAAGTCTGCAAATTAATTGCATAGACACATTTCAATGGTTTTCTCAAGCCACAAATAAATATGTTGTGGTCTGAGTAGGATTTGACTAATTGAACTCTCTCTCTCTCTCTCTCTCTCTCTCTCTCTCTCTCTCTCTCTCTCTCTCTCTCTCTCTCTCTCTCTCTCTCTCTCTCTGTTATACCAAAGAGGAATGAATAGTCAGTGGTGGCTGAGGTTGTGAGAAGCAAAGACGCGAAAGTTTTGTCCTCCATAAAAAGTGTGAATAGTGGAATCATCTTCAAAGAGCTGCTCAAATTAGCCGTGAAACAACACTGAACAGACAGACGGACAGATGTTGAAAGGTTAAACAAACAACTAGAACAATAAACAGCAAAACACATTTGGAGAGGGATTCATGAGATACCTCAAGTGATAGATAGCTTCCAAGGTAAGGAGCAGGTTGAACTGTTAAGGTAAGTTTGATAAGGCCTTCATCACAGACAGATAGGTTGAAGACAACCGGTTGGTTACTCCAGGTACAGTGTTAAGGAGACTGACTCTGCAGTTATAGTGCACTGAATCACCAGAAGTCCTCATTGATATCCAGCAGTTGTGTATGACTTCAGATTGGTTATAACCGCAGTTATAAAAGATGGTTGTGTCAAGAAGACTATGGCAGCTGGGAGATCGACCCATATCTTAAAAAGCCACGAGAATTTGTCTAATTCTTCCTCGTGGTTATAAAGTATCTGTAAGTACCTGTAAATTATACAGGTAGATATTTAGGCACATATATGCCAGCTTAATTAATATACAGATACAGGTGTTCTATGCTTAAGGATACTGTAACTCACTATATTATAAATAAGGTTCTGTAAGTGGGTATTTTAAGGGAAATTGGGATGTATACATACATACGTATGTACATAATGCTGCTCTTGAATATTTGTATCGTAAATTCTAGGCTAAGTTTCACCTATACTATGTATAAATAAACAAGTCTGCTTTTCATATATTATATATGGAAATCTCTCTGTGGTAGTATAATAAATAAATAAATAAATACAGAAAGGAGGACGCAAAAGAATAACTCGAAAATAAGAGCGAAAACTCCAACTGTGGCCCAACTGCTAGCAAATCGTAAGTGGGGAGAACCCCAGGACATAGTTGGCAGAATAGAAGAAGAGTTGCTTATTAGTTACTTTTGAAATTCGTTTTTTATTGATTAAATATATATCAAAACTTAGGTTTCATTCTTGAATACTGAGTATCATCATTTAGTAAGAAACAGAAGTAAAAAAGTAGCTTTTCATGAGAAATAGAGTAAAGGCCGCTGTTATATCGTCGGTTTGACCCTAAATTTCTGTTAAATTAAGCTCTTTTTAGCCGTTGATTTTAACTGTTAAAAAGAGGCTATTGTTAAAACCCCCTTACTTAAAAACTAAGGTATACTTAACTTGAAAGTTTCTTACTACTGTAGCTGTCAATAATAATAATAATAATAGTAATATAATAATAATAGTGTCTTCCTATTTCAGATTAATTGCTTTTTAAGTATATATTTAAAAAACCACTGAAATAACCTTCTGTCCCCCTCAAAACATAAAAAAAAAACAAAAAATACAAAAAAATTTGTGGAATGCATTTTGAGAAACTTCTTCCTAACAGCGGGCCATAAACCGGAGGGTTCCTCTGACCGAGTGAAATCTGGGCTGGAAAGTTCTCGCCCCTGATTGGCTGTCGATCACGTCATCAACGCCACCTCTGATTGGCTACAGTTCATGTTTACTATAGCAGTGGGTCTCTGCAGACGATTTTATTTCAGTGTGGCCACAAGTCAAAATAGGAATGTGCAAATAATTTCTTTTATGCATCTTTTTTTAGAGTAGTATCATAGATAAAAGTTTAAATAATTAATTTATTAAATAAGTTATTTATTATAAGACTTTATAATGTGCTTTTTCATGTTAAAAGTATATAGATTCATGTATGGTGTTCCAGGCTGTTTGCAGTGTGTCCATACAGGGAGAAAAAGTTGTTATCCAAAATATTTTCTTTTTGTGTCACCTTTTAAATAACCCTGATGAGTAATATTGTAAGATATATATTTAAGAAATAGTCAAAACTTATTTAAATAACACACAAGATATTTTGAAATATATCAAGTACAGGAAATTTAAGGTGATTTCCAGTGGAGATTTGGTCATTGTTTTCAGCGTTTGTGAGAGATTTCTGAATGGGGAGAATAGAAGAGTTGCTTTTTAGTTACTTTTAAAATTCGTTTTTTATACATTGGATATGTACCAAAACTCAACTTCTTCATCTTTCCATATTTCTTTGTATATTAATGAATATTCTTGCAAAAATTGTTGTGTAAATCGTTGAAATTGCTTATTTATCGAGGGTAAACGATGATAAATTTAAGCGCAAGTTGCCAGTTCTGCCTCCTTTTTGAACTGAAGCCGACGACAATTTAGCAGTATAACCATACGGCGTGAGTAGCGATCTCATAAACTTATATTTCTATTGATAATTTAGACAATTAAAGAGCAAAAAAACAATAAAAATAAAATTAAATATACATATAAATAATTCAGATAAATTTTGATTTTTATTGGTTAGATTTTATTGAAAAAACAGATAAATTTTGTTTTGAAATTTGTAAACAAACTTTGGTTTCCATGGAAACCGGTAGCACTTCAGGGGCCAGTGACGTCATCTTTCATTCATGGAATGTTCGATTTTCCTCTGAATGATGCCAAGATAATATTTTACAGTACAACTTAAGTAATTATCCCCAAAGGTATCTAATTTTGAAGTTAAATCAACTTTATATTTGCTTAATACTTATAGATACTTTATTTATTTCAATAAATGTCTCTGAATTGTCTGTTTATTGATTGATAGAATAATATGCTGTGTCTTACTTTTAAATCTGTGTCAATTTTCAAAGTTCATCTTGCTGTTTGTTTTACCAGACATTCATGTGAAAACACCTTATAGATTTCTCGGTTTTAATCAAAATACTTCATTATAGGTAGTTTTTTATACTAATAAGTGTAATATATTAATATATTTCTTATATATCATTGAGACTTAAATACAAGTATTTCTACGTGTGAATTATTAAAAGCTTAGACAATAGTTCTATGCTGTACAAAGCCAAAAGTTTAAGAGTTGCTTAAAAATTTTTTATTTTGCTTTATTTTAACAAATTCAGCTTTAAAAAATCAACCAATTTTAACTTCAGAGAAAGCTAAAATATATATTTAACCTATTTGTGGTATTAGATAGTTGAAATTAGTTGATGTTTACGTATAATCGAAGATTACATGTTTGTGTAAACAAACGAAGTTGTCAGTTAGGAATTAGTGTTAATTTTTTATTTTTTTTTTGTTATTTTAGTTACTTAAAGAGCCAATAGGTGGTTATAGCGTCGCAGGCCCCGTGAATTTCGTAAAAACGACGAACCTAAAGTTAATTACGAAGAATATCAATCTTAAACATATGATAAGTATGATACTGAACGTAAATATTAAATATGATATTAAATGCAATCAAAATTTTTATGAAAATAATTCAAATACGAGCCTAAAGGGAATTAGTTAAGAATAAGGATATTAAATTTACTACCATACATATGATGTAGAATATGAATTTGAATATGATAATAAATAAAAATAAGATTTTAATGAAAATAATTCTATTATATTCACTAAATTATATTACGATTTCATATATATTTTAGGTTTTTATTTTAGGCTCGTTGTCTCTCATCCTCACCCAATGTAAACACAAACCGGCCAGAGGGAAGGACGTCGTCCCAAAATGTCTCCAAAATACGACTTATTTTCGGTAAGTTTTCCTTCCCTGTGCTTCCTTCATTCGAAATAACGTCTCCTGTTCGTGTCTGTAACGAATTACCTTTGTATTCTGTCTTTATCTCGGCCTTGCTTAACGAATTGACTGAATTTTTAAGTATCTTTGTTGTGTCAAGTGACTGGCCAACCCCCCCCCCCCCCCCCTCCCCCAAGATGGCCGTCATATATATGTCGCTTTTGACGTTTTGTTTCGCTATAGAATGACCGTAAGTGTCGCCCGTTACGTTGCTATTTCATTGACACTTATTTTCAAGCGTCATGTAGAGGCAACTTGTGTGAAAAAGTGCTCTAAACACTTGTAAAGTGTCTGGTACAATATCACCCCCAGGGTATTCCCTTAGAGGCGTCTAAGGGCATTTGAGGGTGACCAGACCCATACATTGGCCTGGGATGGGTATTGTGGGCATAGCCTTACTGAATATCAGTCTGGGTAGTTTGCAAGCCTTTCCCATGTTTAGTGTTGCTTGTGGGGGTCCCAGCGGGGCCAAGGTTCCCACCCCTGGCCAAGTCAGGGCACGGTGCCCTAAGTCAGGTTAGGAAGGTAAGGTCAGGTTAGGTCAGGACAAGGCATTCTAGGGATGGTTAGGTTTGTTGTGGTCGGCAGAACCTGTGTCTGTCTGTCTGTCTTTCTCAACTGGGCCTCAGGCTAAACAGTATAGCCTGGAAGAGTGTGTATAGTATTATTATTATTATTATTATTATTATTATTATTATTATTATTATTATTATTAATATTATTAATATTATTATTATTATTATTATTCAGAAGATAAAGAACCCTATTCATGTGGAACGAGAAGCCCCCCAAAGGGCCCATAGACTTGAAATTCAAGCATTCCAAAGAATGCAGTTCAGGTGAGCTAATCGAAAAACGAACCAAGATGATGAGAGATTTGTCGTTGTTCGTCCATGTTTTGAAATTCATCCCCCAGGGGCTGGTGCTGAATGGGGCAGGAGCTCTGGTGGATGCTGTGTTTAGTACCAGCCCCTCGGCGATGAATGTAAAAACACAGGCAAAAGAAGGCAAATTTGTCATTATCTCAGTCAGTTTCTCAGCTTACTTCACCTGTGGTGTATTCTATATATATATATATCCTGTTTCTCTGTATTGTTTAGCCTAAAAATTGTATTCATAAATGATACCTTATTGTGGCTGTCTCTTTTATGTTTACCAAGGTTTACCAAGCTCATGAATCGACGCTTTTTGAAAAAAGGTTTTGGATTTTCCAACGAATTTGACCTGACTTGACCCCCTGTGAGGTTACATCTGTATGTTGAAAACTATCGTTGGTTATGTACTAAGCACAAAATCTCAAGGATAATGAGTAGCATATGTTTCCTGAAACCACACAGCTGTCTGGAAGGGTTGTTAGGTTAGTACTGACTTATTAAGTTAGTAAACGATTGACATGGTCATAGCAGTGGTGCAATAGTGGAGTTATATTTTCAGCAATAAAATTTGCTGTAAAACTTGAAGATATTGGGACTTGTTAATGAGTGATTGGGCAATGAGTCTCTTGGCAGACACACTTTTTGAGGGACAAGATGTAGATTAGCGAAAGCTGAATTGATGCAGATGCAGATGTGGAGACGGTTTCAGTGGTCTCATTTGCTCTGAGTTCAAAGACAATTGGATATGCTGGACTGGTCGGATGATATTACCTTGTTTACAAAAGTTCTAGTTTCCATATGAAAGTTGAATAACATTAGTCCAGTTTGACTAACTGATTGATATAAAAGAATTGCTATTATGACAAAGAGGTTCCTTCTAGTCCTCTGCAAAAGACAGGGTCACAAGGGAGACAGTCAAGGTCACATGTGACCATGTCTAAAGACCATTATAAAGCAATGGTTTGCAACCATGAAATCTGAAAATAATTTAAGCATACCTTAGTTCTGTTGACTATGAGTTTCCATCTGACCAATATCATGAAGGGTTTGTGTTGAAGAAAATAATATTGTGACTTTTGACGTCCATATCCCTTACATAGTTTTATACCTGTCGCTCATCTGTGATTTGTCAGCGTGATATTGATCAAAATGACTTGATTGTTTTCAGACTTTTTGTTTATAATGCTCCAATGCCTGAGATATGAATGCTAATGTCAGTATTTGTGACACAACACTCTTATTTTGACCATTATGAATATTGCACATTTTGTAGAGAAGAAATTCATTGTTTTGTTCTTACTGAGGGTAGAATTTTCTAGCTACTGAGAAAGTTCAGAATTCAAGGGCAGTTTCAGGAACTGAAAACTTTGTCATTTTCTCAGTTGGTTGTTTACAGTCTTTCATTCAATGAGTTTTAGTTTTCTGAAAAGGAAACTATTGTGCCGGCTTTGTCTGTCTGTCTGTCTCTCTCGGCACTTTTTTCTGTCTGCACTTTTTCTGTCTGCCCTCAGATCTTAGAAGCTGCTGAGGCTAGAGGGCTGCAAATTGGTATGTTGATCGTCCACCCTTCAGTCCTCAAAAGTACCAAATTGCAGCCCTCTAGCCTCAGTAGTTTATATTTTATATAAGGGTAAAATTAGCCAAGTTTGTGCTTCTGGCAGTGCAACAACACATGCCACTATGGCCGGCTGAGAGTTTCATGGGCTGTGGCTCATACAGCATTATACAGAGACCAAGTAAAGATAGTTTATGCGCTATACAGAAAACTTTATTTTGCCGAAGAAACTTGGGCACATTTTTTACTTGTTTTATTTTGTGATAGCAATTATATGTTCAAGTTTATTGTAGTTTCCTTGGACTAATTAGTAATGGCTGTGAATTGTGTAAAAGACTTAAGATTTGCTAACCTTATTGTATGAGCAATACCTGACTCCTAGAAAGGAAACTCATTGCTGTGTTCTTATAGAGGCTAGTTTTCTATTTATTGAGAAAGTTAGGAATTATTTTACTCTAGCTATTTCTGTTGAACATGACCACAAGCTTCCTCCAGTTATAAGTCTAACTACATTCGGAGGACTGTTATTCACAGGACAATTCTTGGGGCTTTGCAAGTCAGTATTTTATTTTTTCTCTCGTTTCAGACTTTTGAAAATAAGACGAAGAATGAGGAACATGACGCCAGAGCAAACCTCCAAGGAATGTGATGATGGAGGATATTACTGAAAGCGACTTTCTATGTTGTAACTAGCGCCTTACGCAGTTCATATGTGATTGGCAGGTGTGGCCAATCTTACGAAAAGTGAGTATCTTTAAGGAACAGGCAACTGGGTCCTGGTTAAAGGTAACAGTGAATGACTGATTTGGGGTTACCATAATTAGGAGGACAGCTTCCTTACTGGAATACCATTCAGGTATAATCAATCAGTTATATAAGAAAACTATTCACTTTTTGGTTTGTGAATTTGAACCCACCAGGTGGACTCTGACAACACTTGTATTTTCCATGCAGTTTCTTGCCTTTGTGTATTGAATGCTTAAGCTCTACTGTATTGACTGATCAATTGTGCTTGGTAATGCTGAGTTTTTCTTGTCTAATTTTTGTCACAAGCGTTCCATCTCAGAGTCTCAGACATTCTGCTCACTACTGTCTGGTTGTGTTGTAAGAAAATGTCTGCTAGACTGCATTTACTAACCTATAGGAGGTCGATCTTATACTGCACAGTATATCATTTTCCCTTTCATTGATTGCCCAACAAATGGGAGAGAAGTAGGTTACTGTAATCACAAAAATGTGTTGTTCAGTTGTGCATGTGGCCGTATAACCCTTTTTTCATTTTTAAGTCATTACTCTGTGCTTGAAACGATTGAATGTGTTGTGACTCATGGAGTTACAAAGATATTTTGTTGTCCTTTTAGTCAGTGGAAGTTGTTGAAATAATGGACGCACTGTGCTGAAGAAATTCTTTATTGGATGAACATTGAGAAAATGTCTGCGAAGCATAATTCCAGTAATGAGTGTAGTTTGACTGACAAGTGGATGACAATGGCTCTTGAAGTGAGGTTGCATGGGGGTGCTTGGTGTACATAAGGACAAGTTCCAATAATAGCACATAGGGAAAGCAGCCGTATCCTCATTCCTACAAGAAGATGCCAGTTGTAGCCTCCTTTTTATATTGATTCATGGCAAAGGTTTTGTCGTTGTGGAACTTTTTCAGGGATTATATTGTTCGTTCAGATTGTAAGTGGACCTTGTTGCAAATTATTTTGGTTTGAGTACTTTAAGAATCGCAATGATTTATAGCTTGCAACCATGTCAGTGTTCAAGGCAGCCTGGAATGGCCTGAGATTTGTGTTTGTTTCCAATTTAGTCATAGATCTGATCCTAACACTCTTTTATTGGTCAGAAATTCCAGAACTTTCACGGGGTTTGCTTGTGAACAGCTTCGAGTGATTAGAAAGTTCATTTAGGAATATGGCTGACAACAGCCATTAATCATTGGGACATGACTGGCTATGTTTCGGTTGTCCTTGAGTAATATATGTTGTTGGAATACAACTCCAATTATAGTCATTCATTTCTCATTTAGGAAACTCCCAGTCACCCCAAGGCCATGGAGTACCTGGTTCTTCCTTCCAAACACCCCCTTTCTTGCCTAGCCTGTGGACCACTTCATTGCCACGATACACAAGGTGGAAAATGAAATGGCCCAGTTTCGTGGACTATGACGTGAGTTCTGAGAGAACTTTGGTACCAAGGATGCAGTTGATTACATTGTAGATGCTTAAAATGAGTTGCTATACAACGGAAGATATAAACTGAATGCTTGTACATTACTTAAGGACTTCTTCACGTGAGAGCTTCTATGAGGTCGTCATCCAACAGTGTCGATGGAAGTAAAGGTTCCTTGTTTTGTCTCATCTCTTTGTCCTACACCTGCGTTGCCCTTTAAGTTTCATCTGTTACTTTTCATCTGTACTTAGCTGTTCAGCTTCTTCGTTTCCTTCCATTTGTACACCATTTAGGAACAAGTCCTCAGGGGTGCCGTAGCCTCATTAAGCTCATTTATCATGAAAATAGTACAAGTAATAAAAAATTATTTCTTAGAGGCTTAGATGACAGGTATCAGTTATTCCCTGTAAAGTTTGATCCCATGGCAGTGCACCTCACGTGGTGCACTGTAAGCAGCATTTGAGGTTCTTTGCAGCGTTCTTCAGTCCTTAGCTGCAGCCCCTTTCATTCCTTTTACTGTTCATATTCTCTTTCTTTCATTTTCTTTTCTGCCCTCACCTAACAATTGTTTCACTGTGCGATTGCAACGTTTTTCCTGCTGTGACACATTTTACTCTCAATTTCCCTTTCAGTGCTGAGTGACCTTAGAGGTCCAACGCTTCGCCTTTGGCCTAAACTTTTTGTTGCATTCCATTGCTATGAAGTTTGATATGTCAGCATTTTATTTACGTCATATAGAAAATGGCTATTTTCCAGTTACACCCTTCAGCTGAAAAAAGTCCATATTTTGATAATAGTCTTTATATCGTGAAACTATGCTTTTTAAATTATTCTTATATTATTGATGGTTCTTTCAAGATTGATGGAATAGAAAAGATTTTTTAGTTTGAAATTAATAGCTTTTTACTTCATTTCAGGATTGTCCTGACCCTGAGAACAACAACTCCAGCATCTGAGTGACATCTGCAAAATGGAGTACAAGGCTATTTTAGCCGAGGCCTCAAGTGGGAAGTCTGATGAGAAAGCAAGATTATTTGCTGTTTGACAGTTTTTATTTGTTGTCTGTGGTAAGTGATTCACACCTGTATTTCACATGCGACCTCTTTGTACAAAATCCCTTGGAGAACTGACAGTTCTTAGAGGCCTCTGTACTTGCCATTAATACATGCGCCCAAACCTGCCATATCACTGCCTTGCAGTAAATGTACCTTTCTGTTGCACTTCTCAGTTCCAGAGGTCCTTTATTCCTCACACCTTTGGACTGTGGAACAGTCTCCCTTCAGAGGATGTCGTGTAATTGGAACTTCAAAAGTTCAAGCAAAGATGCAGTGTATTACTACTCTAATACAATTCTTCTATTTTCATAATTTACTTACATTTTGATCTATTTATTATTTGTTAATTTATTTTTTCTTTTTCAATAAGTGATCCATTCTTTGTATTTCCCACTACCTTCTGTTGCTTCTTTCTATTGGACACCATAATTTTTGGAAGCTTGAATTTCAAGCCAATGGCCCCTGTAGTGGGCTTGTTCATCATCATTTGTGATAATCCACCCTCCTCAGTATGTTTTACATGTCCGGTTCCTAGCTCTTCAGGATTTATTTTTGAATTGTGAAGTAAATGTCAGTTTTTTGTTGATTTTTCTTGTTTCATAATTGTGATGCTCTCTCCAGACCTCTCTGCATGTGAATGACAGGGCTGCTTTCCTGTACATGACATACTTTGGTCTTGGGGTGCTAATTCTGGTAACTGTTCAGTGCTGGATTGTGGGTTTTTCATGAAGCATCAGTTTCCAGTCTCTGTAGGGGGGAAGTGCTGTCAGTGCACCTCACGCACGGAGCACTGTAGGCATTACTTCAGGGTCTTTGCAGCTTCCTTTCAGCCCATAGCTGCAACCCCTTTCATTCCTTTTACTGTACCTACGTACATATTCCTTCTTCCATCTTTCCACCCTCTTCTAACAATTGGTTCATCGTGAAACTGCTTTGAGGTTTTCCTCCTGTTACACCTTTGTGACCTTTTACTCTCAGTTGTCCTTTCAGCACTGAACGACCTCATAGGTCCCAGCACTTGGCCTTTGGCCTAATTTATATATTCTGTTCTGTTCTGTCTCCAAAGTAGAACTTTAAATGATTGATTCATGCATTGTCAGACCTGTCACCTTCTTTATCCTGTTAGTTTCAGTCCTCATTGAAGAATGGGTGCTGTGGGTGACGTGTGGTCATCTTGAGATGTGAGTTTTCAGAACATTTTGCAAGGGCCTTTCCTCATTGCCAGATCAGATGCTCCGTGATTGGTGTGTTGCAGTGAAAGGAAGTAGTTTGAGTCTATTTTAAATGCATCATGAGCAATTCCTTACTATCTCGCTGACCTCAATCACATTTTTGTATGCTATGTTTCAAATAACAATATTTCCTTATAATCTGTCAACTGTCTTCAGTAACCTAGTTTATGTGTGTAATGTTTGGTAGTATACATAATTGGCAGTCAGACACAGTAATGCCATTTTGCTAAACATTGCTCATTCTTCTGTCCACAAACCTCTCCCTCTCTCTCTCTCCTCACATATTGTGTGATATCTATGCTATACTCTTATTCGTGTGGGCTGGTTGAATCCTCCTCTCTTTTGTGGGGACCCTAAATTATTATTTATGAAGGGTATGTCATCTGATGCATTCAGAATTCCAAAAGTGACCAACAGTAGAGAGAGAGAGAGAGAGAGAGAACTGATCTGCATTTTGAGTGTGTACAGACCTGCCACATGTGGTGTTCTACAAGGTAGTGGTTTGGGACCCTTGTTACTTCTCTGTATACAAGGAAACGTTCTGTTGGCCTTGAGAATAAAATACAGCAGACTGTATATAGTACAATATACAACTCTTGTACATTTTGGTACTATTCTTTCCCTTTTGTTTAATTATTGCTTTGTTTGTGTGAGTGTCAGTGCTGTTATTTGTAAGGGCTGTGTAGCTTAGCTGATGCGTATACTATCCTCATACTGGTCTCCCTCAGAGGATGGCGTTCAGTTGGAACTTCTTCAAAAGTTCAAGCAAAGATGCAATGCATTACTGCCTCAATACTATTCTCCTTGCATTTTAATACATTTTTATCTGTTTATTAATTTGTTTTTTCTTTTCTAATAAGCAATATCTCCTCTTTCTGTATTTTCCTTTACCTCCTCTTACTTCTTCCTCTTAATGAACACCATAATATTCTTTGGAAGCTTCTTGAATTTCAAGTCAGTGGCCCCTTTTGTGGGCTTCTTGTTCCATATAAAGCAGATTCATCTTCCGAATAATAGTTATAGTTGGTCACCACACAACTGTGTTCTCCAGTCCCTGACATGATTGTAATCAGCAAACATTGGTCAGGATGAGTTCAGGTGTTGTTGTTGAGAGGTTTCTTAGAAAGGCTTTGTTTGATTGGTACATGACTGCTGTTCAGATATTGTTCAAGAGTTTAGAGGCCACTCAAGGTTTTGGTGTTCCTCCCCTTAACTGTCACTGGCATGAAAGGAATGCGATGGTTTTCCAATAAGTGGGAGCAAATCATATGAATTATTTCTAGTGTTTGAAAAATTATGTGATTGAAACTTGAGGGCTGAACTGAAGCACAGGTGTCAGGTGTTTTATGAACCTGGAACCCGGGAGTTTAAACCCATATCCTTTTAATGTGTGTCAGTAGGTATGGGAGTTTAGACTCATTTCCTTTTATTGTGGTGTGTTCACATTAGTTCTGAGGATAAATATATGTGATACATTTAATGGACTAAAGGGCGTCCATTAAAGCCGATTGTCTGTTAAAATGTGGCATTGTTTATTTCGTGTCCTAAGTGATATTTCTCTGGCCTTGGCATAGGTGCGATAACCACTGACATTCGTACATGAAGAGATCCACATTATGAAATAAGCTGATAGTAAAGATAACAAACCCATTTTTACCTCATATATTATTGGCAGATCTTCATAATAAACAGCCTATTGAAGGAATGATTCCATATCAATGAAACCAACTTCTGTCTATCTGTGCGATGCCAGCTGACAAAATGTAAACATTGAGTTATGGTTGCTGCTCTCACAGCAGCCTTTATCTTTCGGTAACCTTTCAGAAATTTTAATGGTATTGTAATTAGGGTAGTAATAACAGTTAGGATAACAAAATATTAATTTTTCATTAAAAATTCATTATCATTTTGGTGGTACATAACACAACTTTGGATGACAGACAACCTTTATTTTAAAACTAGCCTCGTATTTTCTCTTTTCCCTGGTGGTTCCATGTGGAGGGGTTATTGCTGGCCTCTGCACAGATGGTTTTGTGATTTGGCAGTCGCCATATTCTACAGATATGAGGTAAATTCATGAATAGTTGCCCTGATTTTTGACCTCATCTTATCTAAAGGTTGTCTGACACATGGAAATAGACGGCAATTAAAAAATCACTTTTTAATAAATTGTCCGTGGTTATTATTCCTTACATTTAAATCATTTCTTTCTCATAAGCATTGCAATTTAAATATTTTTTTTTCTTAGTTTAAACAGCTATATTGTAAATCAGTTGTCCCGAATTATAACCTTTCAGTGAAGATATATTTTCCCTAATCTGAAACAGTTGCATTTTGAATAGGTTCTCTAGAGGTATAAACCTCACCTTTCAAATACATTTTCTGTAATAATTCTGACATTTGGAATATTCTTTTCCAAATTATAACCCTTTCATTTTGAATAGATTTTTCCTAAATAAAACAGTTCTATTTTTAATAATTGTTATAATTATAACCCTTACATTTAAAACAGATTTTTCCCAATTATGACCTTTAGATTTTAAATCACTTTTCCTTAAATATAACCCTTTATTTTCAAGTGTATTTTCCCTAATTCAAAACCTTCTTATTTTAAATAAACTTTCTATAATTATAACCATTACATTTCAAACATATTTTTGCTAATTACAACACTTTAATTTTAAACATATTCCCCCTGCTTAAAACAATTACATTTTAGAATAAATTTTCTATTATTGTAACCCACCCAAGGATAGTTATATATATACAGTATATATATATAAATTGACTGCAAAATATTTTTAAATATATTTTTCTATATTTATTGAGGTTAGCAAAATAATGTTAAAATTCTAAGCAATGATCTCATTCAGTTTTTTTTTTCAGGCAAATTTCTTTGGAAAAAACATCATACATCATGAAGGTCAAAGGAACATCAGAACTTGGATGAATGTATGAGGAGGATGTATGAATACATCAGCTAATTTACTAATACATCATCTAATACACCAGAACTAGTAAGTGCCTCCTTCATTGCAACATATCTACCAGTATCTACAATCTAACTCTTAGTTTTTATTCCATTCATAACCATTTTGTGGTGTAGGTCTCTCTCTCTCTCTCTCTCTCTCTCTCTCTCTCTGAGAGTGTTTTGAGATTTGGACCAAATAATCTGCTCAGTTAATCCCAAATTCAGCAAGCTAATCTGATTAGTCTTTGTTCCACACAATTTTTTCATCAAAATACTGTCTGAATATTGTACTACACTGTACAAAAATTGTACCATAGTGTATGAATAGTGACCGTTCAGCATTATGAATGACATACTTTTGAGGTGTGTAGTGCACCATGATTTTGCAGTGATCTGATAAAGGTCTTTTTTCCCTGCCAAAACTGCAACACTAATTAATCATTTCTGAATCTTCGAGAAGGCTGTTTGTCATATTTTGTCAGTTCAAAGAAGGCTGTGTCATATCTCCTATACTCAAAAAGGAACGTCCGATATATTTTCTGTATTGAAAAAGGCCTGTCTGTTGAATTACATTTTAAAAAAGGCTTGTCGGTTATATTATTTTCTGTACTCAAAAAAGGTGTCTTGCTGCATTTTCTGTATTCAAAAAGGCCTCTGTCATAATATTCTCTATATTCTAAAAGGTTTGTTTTGATATTTTCTATATAAAAAAGGCCTGTGTTATATTTTCTATGTTCATAAAGGCCTCTCTGATATTTTGTGTATTAAAAAAAAAAACCTTTTCAAAGTGCAAGATGTCAACAGCAGTTTTGGAATGCTTTTACTGAAGAACGTCACCATGTCCTCTGTCCTGCTCTTCTGTAGGGGAAAAAAAAGGCTTTCCTCTCTCAATTTTTTTTTTCTATAAAAAGACCTTTCATAATTTTGGCCAGAAAGCCTTTTACAAATGTTAGAGATAGAGAAGAGAACAGTAATTGTGGAATACATACTTTTAAAGTGAGAAACAGTACACAATTTTTGGATGCTAGTACTGAGAAACATTACAAGGTCTTCTTGTTTGTCTTCTCACAATTCACTCTGTTTTTCAGGTCAGACACTCAAGATATCTAAGCATGTCTACTGATGTCCACTTTTTGGACGTGGACCACTTACTGTCTGCTTTGAGGACATTTGGACAGACAGAAGCTTCGAATGATAATTCCCAGATGTAGGATCCATCATCCAAGAACTTCTTGGATGCAGCCAGGATGCAATTGTAGTCCAGGTATATAATAATATATACAGGTATTTTGGCCCATTAGTGGTTTCATTGTAACTTGGCTTTCTAAAATTATTGTGATGAAATTGTTTACAATTGCTTGTGTAGAAATTGTTTATAATTGCTTGTATATATTGATTCTTGTTTATAATTGCTTGTATATATTGATTCTTGTAGCCTATATGTACAACTATAAATGATGTATACAAGCAGTTATAACAATTTCATCATTTGGCAGTAAATGTTAAAAGCAAATTTTTTTAAACTGCTAAAATATCAATTTTTATTTTTTTATTAAAATTTCATTACAAATATCAATTAATTTTATACAAACTGCTAAAATATCAATTTTTATTTACAAACTGCTAAAATATCAATTTTTAATTTTTTATTAAAATTTCATTACAAATATCAATTAATTTTATACAAACTGCTAAAATATCAATTTTTATTTACAAACTGCTAAAATATATTTTTTTTATTAAAATTTCATTACAAATATCAATTAATTTTATACAAACTGCTAAAATATCAATTTTTATTTTTTTATTAAAATTTCATTACAAATATCAATTAATTTTATACCTGTAATTTTATACAGGTATAAAGTTTAATTTTATACAGGTATAAAGTTTTCATAATTATCTTCAAATAACTTTCTTATTATATAACATATTTCAAGTCTCAATAGTTTATTTGAAATTAAATATTCAGGTCTCAATAGTTGAGTAACTAAAGCAGATTTAATTAACTCATGCTTTTGCTTTGCTTTTTCATTTTCTTTTTTCATTTTCTATGAACTGTTTGAAATTTTTTTCCTTTTTTTTCAGTTTCTCGTTGCCGGTGAAGTGGCAGAGGAGATGAAGGTGCTGGGAAAGCCTGGAAGTTCTATATATGGCTGTCCACCGACCTCCTTGGTGGACAGCCTAACAACTGTAATGTTGTGTTACAACAAGTCTGGGCAACAACTGCTCTGCTGCTTCTTCTTCAGTGGCAGTTGACAGGCCTTTTTTGACCTGGGTGTTCTCTACAGGGTTTATAGACACAAACATGTATTGTAACAGGGATCTTGTACATAGGACAAACTGCTTAGCAGTAAGAAGCTTTCAAGTTACTGTATAGATGAATTTATTGCAAAAAAATCTGAGTATATATAGTTTTTATTTATTGTAAAATTCATGCAGTTACAGGAACTTGTAGATGCAACCTCTGTGACAGCTTGCTGAGTGCAGACTTTTTTATTTTCCATTACACCTTGTCAGGGTGTGGTTGTTATCTGCAGACCTTCCTTGCTTCAGGTGTAAATACTGCTGTGTATCAGTTCTTCCCAGATGCAGCAGTCAAAACCTGTAGAGAGAAATTTCTATATAAAGATTTATTTTACTTCAAAACCTGTAGAGAGAGTCTTTCTGATTTCTATATCAAGATTTACTTAACTACAGTAGTTCAAGGTATAGGCAATACAAGGTTTTATTTAATGCATTGCTCATATGTAATTTATCAAAATATATGTCCTAATAAAATTTACTGTTCTGTGACAAATCAAACGTTTCATATTTACCCATCTGCACCAGTTGAACCACTCTCACAGGGCCTCTCTGTGCACAGTCTGAAGGCACCTCTCCCCTCCTCTCCTGCACAATATGGCAAGTATTCGTTGTGTCTAAAATTGCCTGCTTCAACAGCACTGTATTGTACCCTGGGCAGAATGACCCAGCCTTGTTTAGTTTCATAGAGTTGGTTGAAGAAATCATCTTAGGAACCTCCTTCCACGCCTCTGGGGTCCTTCCTTTCTCAATGGTGGGAACTCGTCGATCTTGCTAGTGGTGGTGGTGTTCTGAATTTTTCTTGTGTATCAGGTCTTGTATACAAAATGGTAGTGAAGTACAGATCTCCCATTACTGAAAGCAATTTCTGGTCTTGACTGTACTATATATCCATCTACTGAATCAGTCTCATCCATTCTACAAGCAGCAGAACAGAATCTAAATCCCTTACTCCAAGAACTATATGAAATAAATTGATTACAGATATTACTTGGCCACTCATGTTTAGATCAGCTAAATATAGTTAACTCTATTTGCTGCTTTGTACATTGCTTTTTGCAAGCAATCTGGAACTCTGGCTCCCTTTCCTTATATGAAATCCTGCCAAACAAGTCTAAACTGTTTACCTGTATTTGTGTAGAATATGCAGCTTTCAAGACCTTCCAACAATTATTCAATATTTTTTATAGAGTTTTTTCTCCTTGAAAGTATTCTAGACTCCACAACTCTAGAAATCAGCCTCTTGAACCTTTCAATCCAGATGTGAACAAGTTCCTGACAGCAATAAATAATATCCCTTCACATGATGACCTGCTGGAAAATGTTTTGATTAGCAACTGGTAACTATATTTCAACTCTAAGTCAGTCCTGAACTCAACAATCTTAAGAATTCTAGAGCTCACTTGGAGCTATGGAAAAAATTGTGCATCTGTATAATAATCACTAACAACCATTTAGTTCTTCTTCTTCTTACTGAATGCGAATGAAAATGTTCCCTTCATACTTAGCTGGTCACAAGTAGTATTCTGTAATATACAATCCTATGCAGATGAAAGGAAAAGAGTTTCTCGCACAACTAGTATTTGTATCCACCTGTCACAAGTGTTGCAGCCTCTTTTCAGTCTCACTGCTTGGAACTTTGCATCACATGTATATTATATTTGTATAGTCACCCTTCCACCACATTTTAACACATTCTAAGATTATGACGATGACTATAGACTTTACAGTCAAGGAAACGAATGGTTACAGGCCAGTGACTTCTTGATGTTTATAATATATAGGTTATAGACCAATTTCACTTGACGCCTACACAGTTTGTCTTGCCAGAACGTAACTTATATTGGGACAACCAAGGTTGATCTGATTATTCTTGTCATAAACACCAACTATACATCCTTTCCTATTTGTCAACTCTCAAAGGACCTACTGTTCAGTCCTAGCTTGGTTCAGGAAGGATTCTCCATGCCCTGGATCCCTAACAATACATCCTAGGGTCCTTTCTCATAGCAGAATATATCCTAAGCTGGATAAGGAGCTTTACCTTCAAGTCACATTTGGGTCATTCACCCTAGGTTGAGCTCAAGAGGAAAATGAGAACCACCACAAAAGAAAGCACAAATAGAAAGCTTCACTTGGAAAAGCAAGAAAGCCAACCTTCAAGAAGAACAAACCTTCCTTTACTGGAGAGAATGTTGGCTCTGTAATGCATCACACTGACTTCAGAAATCTACTCTGGACAAACTACATTTTACCCAGACTGGAAATGACCAATCTGCATACATATATTAAAACATTGCAGGTAATATAAATAGTAACTGGAACTAGCAGTAAAGCAATCGTTTAAGTAGATATAGACAGAGCCCCCTTGAATATAGCTGTCTGGTTAGCAGAAGGAATCCCTACAAGAATTCCAACTGATTATTACAGTATCAAAGACTACAGCTGCACCTTTCAACAGAATGTCTCTTATTTGTTGCAGATTACAGAAAGGGGACAAAGCACAGATATGCAGAATTATGAACATTGTAGAAAAGTTACTCGACATATTTAAATCCTTAGCAACAATACATGTGTATTTTGTGCATATTCCCATAAGTATGTATTTTAGTAACCTGGTTTATTCACAAATATGTGGGTTCTCTTTCCCCCTTTCCACTACCAAGCAAGAGTTGAGAACCTTAACAATTGTTCACAAAATGTATAGCCAAAGAAAACCCTTCCAGAGAAAGTGAAGGAGCAAATCCTGAGGCCCCAATGTCAAGTCAACTGAAGCAACTGCTTTGCAGGAGCACACATACACTACCAGGAGGCGGCAGAAGAAGAAGAAGTCACTGAATATTCAGGCATATCCAAGAAGCCATCAACACTAGCATCACCCCCTAACTCAGCCAAGAGAGCAGAGTTCCACAAAAGGGTCAAAGTCCCTTTAGACATCAACACAAAGGCTCTTGCAGCTTCTGGAAATGAAACAGCATTCACAGTCATAACATGGCTGAACTGCCCAGTCCTGACAGCAGCATCCTCCTGGACAAGAGGACACTTCCACAATACTCTGGAACAAGAGGGGAACACAAGGATCCAACAGTAGGGGGAGACAGACATTAGCAGCAGCTGTCCACCTCCCATAATCCTCTATCCGCCCCCCCACAGAGATGAGGTGAATCACCCAGCATTCTTCCGCAAGACTCAACCCACAGGGAGAACTCAATGCCTTCAGTGTGCATTCTGTGGCACACTGTTGGCAGTGCATACTGAGGAAATGTGCAGTCCCCTTTGGCCCCAGCAACATGTTTTTACTCACCCTTATCCTTGGCCTCTTCCTACAAAGCTGGCTGTCCTACTTCTCAAACTTGCCACTGATCCAACAATTACTCGCTGCTTATGAAAACACCTTCCAGTTCATCTCGAGCTCAAGAATGTCATCATTGATGACTATCAACAGTTATTATTCCAACAAAATCTTTGTCAAAGTCACTATTCTTCCCTGAAACTCCAAAGGGCAATTTGATGGATGTATCTTGGCCACAATTTCAGCACAACAGGCACTCTCCAACTCAAGCACCTGGTTATCATTCTGATATGTTGTGACTACAAAACCTTTGTGAATAGGTCACAAAGTTTTTATCATGAATTTAGGCATTATGCAGAACGTAATAAAATAGCACAAATTTAGCTACATGACATCAATTTTTAACATGGGTATTTCCAAGTGGCAGAAGAACATACGTCAAAAATACTTCTTTTAAAAGCAATTGGTTGTCAGGAAAGGAACTTGGTACCAAGTATTGAAAAACAGCATCAGAACTCATAGATAAAAAGACAAAATTCAAAATTCTTCTCTTGTTGCAGAGTCCCAACCTTACTTTCCACTTTCTGATGGCTGTCCCCCATGGAACGATCACTCACTGATAACAAGCAAGGCAGCAACCATTGTTGGATGGAACCCTCCTCAACCAAACTATTGCCTGCTCTGTAGCAAAGACATGCATCAACTGAAGGATCTGGGTAAAAATAAAGGACTGCTTTCCTTCTTGGACATTCCAAACTCTGAATGTCCCCACAGCAAAATAAAAAAAATTGAAAAGAGAATAAATGAAAATGCTATTGAGGAGGAATGCTCTACTTCCTGGGATTTTTTCTGTACTCACACATAACTAATAACTGACAGTTCATACTTGCAGGTTTACGAACTTGTTTGGTTTCCATACTAAACCTTTCCCTTCTAGGCTGCTATTCCTACTTTTCCATTCCTCCACAAGACTCTACTGAAACAGTCCCTGGGGCAGATGTCACTGCAGAAGCCTCCCTCATCCCAGCAGGTGGAGTCTCATACAAGGTGGAAAATGATAACCATAGGGACACCCACCTAACAGCCAACAGTCTGCCTCACTTTTGCCAATGAACCGTTATCCACAACAGACCAAAATAAATTCCTGCCACTAAGCAAGATCTGGAAATGCAGCACAAAAACACAAATACATGAAACAGGTAACATGGAAAGTGTTGACAACTAACAGAACAAGGGTTCAGCTACATACTAAAATTGCTTGGAAATTGGGGAAAACGACAAAGGCACCATTCAGTGACCTCTCTCCAAAATACACAAACATCGACCTTATTCAAGAGCATCAAGTCTCCAGTCAAATGAAAGCTGTCAAGACCTGTAATCTTCATCTCAAGTTTTGTTAAAGAAAAAACACTAAGACAACGTCAACACCACAAGTTAACTTTTTCTATGAAAGCTTCAACAACTGAAAGAATTAACTTGAATTTCACCTTCCCTAATATCCAGTCATCCTCGCAAGAGGAAGAACTATTAGGAGGACATCTGTACAAAAAGTGTTGCAGGTTACACGGAGTAATGTACGTAAGTAAACGCAAAGTCACACAGTACAGCACCTCTGACACTCCATCACTGATAACAATTTGGAAATAACTCAAGTGGCAATGTCCTTGATTCCTGCAAGTCTGGAATTAACAACACCAGGCCTATTTAGAGGGTTCACAATCTTATTACCAACTGAAAAGAGTGATCATTTTCCGTATGATACTTGGCTGAGCCTCAACTGAACCATATACTCAGTTGCATATTATCTATATATTTTCCCATCAAACATTTCCAAGGTCATGGAAATCAATCCTAAAATGGCTGTGGAAGGGAACTATTACAGAACACCACCGCTTTCTCACCTGATCCTGTCTCTGACATATGTGTGTGTCCCCTTCAGGGCTCTGGAACAAAGAAAGCCCAGTGAGATTCACACAAAGGGGACAGATGTCATTGCTTCACGGATCACAGCTCCTGGAGCTAAATTCTTCACCAGTCGTAATGCATGATGACTGATACAACCTGCAAAATAAAACTGAATTCAGAATAACACATACTTGTCATTATAAAGCAATGGTAAGGTTGTATCTTCTGACTGAGTTTGAATTAAAAAATATATAAAGGCCTTTTACCTTAATGAGTGGTAGATATCTCTAGCATGACAGACAAGATTTGTAGTTACTCTGGTAAGACTGACAGTGGTCATGAGGACACATGGGCTTTCTTGAAGCAAATCCTGCGTGACCATCTCTTCGAGAGTGAGCTTATAACTCACACTTACATCTCATCTCTACACATACACAGCCACTTGGGAAAAATATGCAATGTAGGTACCACATTCTACCTACTTTCTGATGCCATGAAGTATTATGTCCCTGTACAACTATTACAGAAGGGTCAACCTACTCTACTCCTCCCAAACTATTTGGACAGGACATAAACATTGCCTGATGACAAACATCAGCCTCCATCATCTCTGTCCATCTATTCTGCAACCCACAAAGGTTCCACAAATGACAAACACAAATTTCTGGAACGGAAAAATCTGGAAACCTTCAAATCATCCCAGGTTTATCCTGTGCCCCTTACTTGTTTGTGCAGAAATGGAATGGTTGAGTCATAACCTTGGTTCCTGCCTCAAGCACTCTAAAGGAAAGAAAACACGTCCAAGCTCCTTGGGATAGAAAAAAAACTAGGTGCCATTCTCTCTCATTCTCCTGAGAGACAACCTCTGCCCTGAACAACATGACATCTCAGACCCCTACTCAACAATTCATATTCTGAACTGACAGATGATGACCTCCTTGAAGTAGGATGTACCCAACCCAGAGGAGCCAAAGAATGTGTTACAGACTGAAGTGAAGAAATTAATAAGGTATGATCCACAGAGATAAATTGACCAAAACACAGGATCAACTTCAGTATCAAGAGCATCAATATCATGCTAGACAAACCTCAATAAAAATAGCTCCCAAACTGACCAACTAATATTGTTGCAGGTGTTGGCTGTCTGGAGAGCTCCTTTTCAGGAGTCCTGATGCATCCTTCAGAAAACTCAAAGGCCAACATTAGGGGGTGCCAGATGATTACTGTATATACCCTGCGCATACCTGTTCTCTGTTCCCAAGGAATGCTGGGCAAAGTGAGGACCACACACAAGCCCAGCAATGAGACCTTCATTTGAAAAAAGCTTTTCAATTCAATGCAGAATGAAACCTTCCATGCAACAGAGTTCCTATTAGGGAATATACTTTATTATTATTATTCAGAAGATGAAACATATTCATATGGAACAAGCCCTCAAGGGCCATTGACTTGAAATTCAAGCTTCCAAAGAATATTAGGGTGTTCATTAGGAAGAAGAAAGAGGAGATAGAGGGAAATATAAAAAGACGAGATATCACTCACTTATTACAAAAGAAACAAAATTTTTTAATTAACAAATATATACAAATGTCTCTGTTGAAATACAACTTATGAAAAAGTGACAAACAAGAGACCTTACATCAATGGTCCAAGTCATAACTGCTACTATTAGGAAAGAGAAACCAACCACCACGAACCACGCAGACATCTACACCAGAGTACAATATTCCAGTACAGGAAGTACAAATGAGCTAAAACAGGTTGCACTGACTTTATCACTGTTATAAATATATGAGTCCTTACGAACAATACCTAACTTTCATGCAGCATTTGCTGAAACTTTCATTAGAAGTTTCTCAAACGTTAGATGCGAGTCAAAAGTTACACCTAGAATAGTTAAAGCTTCAGACTCATTCAGCAGAGTTCCATCCACCTGAAGGGGAGGATGGGGTGGGAAATCTGTACGAGATCTGCTAATCAATACTGTTTTTGTTTTACTGGGGTTCAGCCTCGTACCCCACTGACTACAGTACACCATCCCCTGATCCGGTCCATGTCCCCATTGAGGCTGAGGGCAGCTTATTTTTCAAAAATGGAGACTTCACTACACCCACAAGTGTTGCATCATCAGCAAACTGAACAATTTTGTTTTCCAGGCCAATAACCGTATCACTTGTATACACTAAAAATAACAGTGGACCAAGAACACTGCAGTACCCTGTGGAACTCCACACACAATAGGTCTCGGTTCATTAGAGATTCCATCTGAGCAACTCAAAGCTGCCAACCTGTAGGGAAATCTTGAAGTATTCCTAAAACATATCCACCCACTCCAAGATTCTAAATAAAGTGCCTTGTGAGTTACTAAATCGAAAGCATCACTACAATCTACTTGAATTGTTCTGCACTCAAAACCCTTATCAAGGTTCTCTTGCAAATGGCAAGTCAAGTCTAAAAGAGCCTTGCAGGTACCTAACAGCTTCCTATATGCATACTGAATATCAGCTAACAATCCTTTAAATCCCACATACTTATATAGAGGCTTAAAAATAAGTTTTTCAGCAACTTTGGAGAGCACGGGGAGAACAGAGATTGGCCTGTAGTTACTGCAGTCTGCAGATATGCCACTCTTTGGAACAGGCACTGTATTACAAAGATTGCACTCATCCGCAAAGATACTAAATCTATAGAATCCACTAAACTTGGGAGACAACACGCTACACACTTTTTTAAAAAACAAAGGGAAGAAACGACCAGGGTCTTCTCCACCACCTCAGCTATCAAGATTATCCAGAATTTTCTCAACATACCTGGAGCAAAATGCAAATTAATTTTGTAGGAAGAGGTTCAGGATGACAAGCATCTGGGAGAGGGACATCCTCAGCTGACTGCTTAGCTTCAAAAGCTTGATGAAGCATAAACAGCCAATCCCACACCCAACCTTCTTGCATCCTCCAAACACACTCTCTCTCTCTCTCACTTGCAAATACCTTCCAAATCACAAGCTGACCAGATCATTCAATCTAACTCCCTGCAACACACTCATTCTTCATCAGTCCACATCTTCCATGCCCTAACTGGAAGGTGCCTAATATTCCCTACCAGCAGAAGGCCTACAGTCTAGACCCAAACTTCCATCATCTTTTGAGTGAACGAATAACACTGCTTACCACTAAATACAAGATGTCTTCCCTAAATGCATTACTGGTATGCATACCACAGCTATGAACTTACTTAATGCTCTTGTTTCTTATAAATCTATAACATGTAATACTGGTGGCAGTCACTTGCAAAGCCAAAGGCTATAATACACTTCTGTACATCCTTCAACAGTACTTGGTCTCATGCTTATTCTGGAATCCCAAACCATTTACAGCATAAACGGCATGCAGCAAAACTCTCAACACCTCACAAGACCAAGAACACCTTCAAGAGAGAGAGAGGATTAGCACGCAACAGTACAGTAATGAAACCAGGAATCTCTAACCACTGAGAGCTCCTCAAATAAACAAAAGCAATATACTCCAGCAATCAACAAAAGCAACTCCTAACCATTACATATTCATACCCAGTTCATTCGATGCTGCCCTGAAGTGGAGACAGACATTGAATTGAAGGGAAGGGTGGGGGGGAAGGTCCTTTCCTTCCAGATGACAGAGGGAAGGACTTGCCTGCTGTGATCTCCATTTCCTTCACCAACAATCTGTTCAGCACTTCTTCCGTAGAGTCCCTTCCAGCCACAATATCTGAAAAGATTTCTTTCACAGATCAGGTATCCCAGTCATGGTTAACTGCCAAAAGAACACTACTTGAATTGTCTTCTAACTAAAAAAATGTAAAAAATGACAACCAGGTCAAAATCAGCTCTCAACACTACGTACAGTTTTTCCTACTGACAGCTCACACTAATGAGTCGAGTACTACTCCATTGTAGCCCAAAAACTGCTCCCTCCCACTCCAAATGAACCATCCCTCATCTCACTCGAAAAGGCCATCATGCTATTTGTTCACTTCTCTATTACAACTTCAAACTTCAGTACAGCATCCACAAAGTACTGAAATGTTTGCCAAATCTTTCTCAGACTTCAACACTGTGGATAATTTAAGGCCATATTTTGCTTGCTCAAAGACAGAACATCATACACTGCTTAATGATTTTAAGAAAGGTCAGTCATTGACTTGGAAAAAGTGCAAACATTCTGTTGCATGATATCACAAAGGAACAGTCTACTATCCAAGGTTTCATCCTAAAATCTAGGAACATCATCATCTGCAAAATTAATGTATGGTTGAAACTAATAACCTCATTTAAAAAACTGTACATAATTTACCCAGATGGCATTTGAAGCAATGACCTACATGAGAATGCAAGTTCAATTCATAAGTACAGTAATGTTGAACAGAAAACAGTTGCCAACCCTCAGTCTTTGAAAGATGGTCAGGAGTTTGGAAAGTAACCCAGGACCAAGTCTACAACTTTGTTTCTAAATAATAATAATAATAATGAGAATGGTACACAATTCAATCTTTATCATGATCCATAAACACAAACCCTCTCCTGGACTGAAGAACTTCCGAAACACATTGCTTGCTGTGCAACAGAGCAGAGGTGTGCCCCAGGAAGCTTTCAGGCCACAAAGGAGGAGGAAGATGCTACAGCATAATGGGGCACTCAAGTCTGGCAACATGGAAGTTCCACCACCCTTTTAATCTCTCACAAAAATCAGAATTCCTGTTTCACTCCAGCAGAATTGCTATGAAGGAGGAAGCCAGCACAGACACCTCCCTACTTACAAATGAGTTATGTTCTGGACAGCCGTTTAATTGTTGAATTGTCTGGAAGTTTGTTACTGTACTCATCGTGCCCCTAAGTACAGTATGATATAATTCAATACAGTACTGTACTGTACTGTAAGTTTCTTCATTTTGAAACACAATTCACTGTGTACCTACAGTACTGTACTTTATAAAACAGGCGTGCAGAACAAACTCTGAACTGACAGTTGGCAAAAGGGAGAGCTCTGAACACAATTATAATTTGCGATCCCTGAATGTTTGTATCCCTGAATGTTTGTAAGTTGAATGTTCGGAAGTAGGGTGGTGTCTGTACTACCTCCAAGTTCTTCATCTCCATTCATCCAAAACAAGGATGGTCTCTTCTTCTTCTTCCTAGACCTGCAGAGAGAGCAGGTACTCTGAACAGCCAAAGACACACAGATTTCTGACTTGGTGCCCTTCCCTTCCCTTCCCTTCCCAACAGATGCCCTTTTCTTCTCATACCTCTGCAAGACCATACTCACTCAGTCCTTGGGGCTGATGTCACTGCAGAGAGAAGCCTTCCTTCCTCATCCCAGCAGGAAGAGTCAAATTCAAGGTGGAAAACACAGAGCTCAGACATCACAGGAATACCCACCATACAGCCACTACAGTCTGCTGCATCCCTTCTGCTGGTAAACAGTAACCACAACATAAGCAGATAAACTCCCCATCCAAAGAACTTTCTGAATTTTGGAAATAATAATCTGTGATGCAGAGGGATAATGAAACATGTTGCAACTGAGCAAAACTTCAGCTATGCACAGATAATTACTTCCAATTTCAGGAAAAGAACAGAAAAGGCAGCATACAGGGACTACCCACAAACGTTGACACTATTTCAACGCATTGATTCTCTAGTCAAATAGAGATTGTGAAGCCCTGTACAGTCGTCTTCAAACAATTCACTTATTTTGTTGTGAACAATTAAGAATAAACAACCGAGATCCTATATTATTAAGTGAAACACAAAGAAACAAAATAATACCTCAGTCAAACCTCATCATTACAGATATTTTCAAGCAGTTCACCCCTATTTTTCAGTCTCCAGAGGCTAGGGTAATATCCAGTGACCAGCTAATGGCTGACCACCTACTCAAAAGTCATCACCATTTTCAAGAGAAACAAACTGCATCACAGAAAGAGTCGTGCAAAGGACAGAGACAGCCTTAGTTAACCAGCCTCCCAAAAGAGCTTCATGTGACTGGATTTTTCTCACATTTTTTTAATAGAATATGGCATTGTCTACAGACAGGACTGAATCATAAGGGATATAGTTAACACCTTCCTTTCTCTTTGTACAGATGACTGCCATAATCCTTCTCTTATTGTTATTATTATTATTCAGAAGAGGAAGAACCCTATCCACGTGGAATAAACCCGCAGGGGCCACTGACTTGAAATGCAAGCTTTTCAAGAATATGCTGCTCGTTAGGAAGAGGAGGTAAAGGGAAATAAAGAATGAAGGAATCTCACTTATTAAAAAGATCAAATAAATAAATAAATAGATAAAAATGTATTCAAATGGAAGGAGAATAGTATTAGGGCAGCAATGCACTGCATCTTCCCCTGAACTTCTGAAGAAGTTCCAACTGCATGACATCTCAGTAGGGAGGCTGTTCCCCAGTCCACCAGTGTGAGGAATAAAGGACCTCTGGAACCGACAAGTTCGACAGCAAGGCTAAACATTTACTGCTTCATACTTCCACAAAACCTGCTCTTTATCCATCACAAAAGACTTCAGGGATGTCACATAATCCTCTTAAGGTGGGATCCAGCCCTACTTGGCAAAAGGGGTTTGTTCTCGTAAGACGGAATGAAGTGAATTGCAGTGTATTAAAGGGAAGCAGGAACCGACGTACAAACGTTGATGACGCTGATGAAGATGGCAAAGATGAATACACCATGAAGGATGAGCTCTGCACCTGCAGCATCAGCAAACGACAAACAACAAACAGAGCCAATGCAAACAAAATAATCAGGTCCAAACCATTCAGTGGCAATAACAAATTACTATTCCAGTGTCACAGGATTCAAAACTTAGCAGTCAAGTACAGACACCTCCCTACATACGAACATTTTCAACTGACAAACATTCAGAGAAACAAACAAATAGAATTGCAGACTCAAATTGTGTTCAGAGCGCTCACCTCTGCCACCCTCAAGTTCAGATTTTGTTCTGTGCACCTATTCTGTACGCACAGCACTGTATGTACAGTGTATCGTGTTTTAGGATGAAAAAGTGTACAGTAATGTACTGAATGTTCATCATACTGTACTTAAGTAGGCATGAAGAGTACAGTAACCAACTTACAAAACAATCCAACATATGAATGGCCGTCAGGAACATAACTTGTTTGTAAGCAGGTGGTGTCTTCTGCAATTGAACTCAGGGTCTACAGAGGATCAAATTCCTTCGAGACAAACACACACACACAGGGGTTCCTACAGACACCAAAAATACACCAAACCACAACACGACAAGACAACCCAATAAGGAGGAGAGCACCTCAGTGGACAAAGAGGAAACACCAGATCACCACAGAAAGGATTTTGAAGAAGGATCCAAAATGTGAACAAGACATGACCAGCTACGTGTGATTGGCAATAGTTATTTCAACAACTTTCAGGCTCCATCAATTCAGATCTCTTACCTCACTTCATAGAGCAAAGGAGGTCTTGGTGGGTGACTGGGTGATAATGACTGCTTGCCTCTATTCCATTTTGAAGTCGGGAGGTTCATGGTGTAGAGGTTGTGATGCAAGATTTGGATGGCATTTCTCTCCCTGGCTTCAACCCCTGCAAGCAGAATACAAATTGAGGTCACAGACAGTCATTATTATTATTATTATTATTATTATTATTATTCAGAATATATTAAACCTATTCATAAGGAACAAGAAGCCCACCAAAGGGGCCACTGACTTGAAATTCAAGAAGCTTCCAAGGAATATGAAGGTGTCCATCAGGAAGAAGTAAGAGGAGGTAAAGATAAATACATAAAGAAGAGATCCCACTTAAAAAAAGAAAAAAAGAAATAAATTAATACACAAAAATGTATAAAAATGCAATGTATAAAAATGTATTAAAATGCAGCTTGCCTATATGCCTTGCAGATAGGCAACCTGCCTGGGACATGAGAAACATTGCCGACACAGAAACCTGTTCTGCTGCAGATGCTGTGCCTGAGAAACCAAAATGAAATGAAGCATCTCTTCTGGTAGTCCTACTCGGAGAATAGCCAGTGAAATACACAAGTTGTAACTGAGTCATGAAGACTTTTTTACTTTCTAACTGATCAGAGTGAGCAGCAATAACAGCTGTAACTCCTGAAATGAAATCCTGAAATGCAGGATTTGTAACCAAATTCAGAAGAGACACTAAACCTGAAATTTCTGAAAAAATATGTATAAACAAATATGCATTTGAAAAGGGTTGAAGGGCGGTAGAAACTTGAAGAGAGTCTGAGAAGGCAGGATCAGAAGTGAGCCTTGAGGTAACCTAACAGCCACAGCATCTGGGTTCATAAAGCCTATTCTGGATGTCCGAAGGTGGAACAGTGAAACTGCAAGAAGGTTGTGGACTGGCACTTGTCTCCTTATACCTCTTAACAGGAGGAGGAGAACTGTCTGCAATGGCGGAATGCCTCTTCAGAGGCCTAGAGGCGGCAACTCCAAGCCGCTGGCACATCCTGTCAGGCGACAAGTCACCTGAGTCCAATAACAGATGATTAGCACTCAGCACAGCCTGGGAATGGATAACAGGCTCAGCGGAGAGGGCAACTACCCGTCGGCAAACCCCACTAACCTCCCTTGGACCTCCAGTATGTCTTCTCCCCAGTGCAGGGGAGCGGGACAGAGACCTTCATCTATGGGCACTGGTGGGACAGGTAGCCACCTCTTCAATGTCACTTTGCACTGCACTACTGACACTGGGGACACTGAATTCCGTAACCATGCTGGCTAAAGATTCAAATTTCTTATAAAACCTAAATTCAAGACTGGAAATGGTGTTGAGATTGGAAGCACAGGAACCTGGTAAAGGAGTAAGTGGTAACAAAGTAGGAGGGCTAAAGATTGGAGACAATGCATGGATTTGAGGAAGAGAAACAGCCCTATCTCCTACACAGGAGGAGATGGAACAGGAGCTACACTAGCCTTATTCTTGGCTCTAAGGGCCGCCTTCCTATTTCTGTTCCTATCCAAACTCACTAAATGCGACACCAAAGCCACTTTTGTTCGTCCCAGTCCTGACATTCTGCACAAGTAAAATATACATATTACTGTCCTGCCCCCCTACATTTCACACATTTAGTGTGAGAATGAAAAGAGAACTTAATGCATCTCGTTCTGCAACACATCCTGGCTAATTAGAACAAAGTTAACCACGGCTAAAAAAATTGCTAAACAGCTAGGAAAAATATCTGGTGCACACTGAAAACAAGGAAAACCTGAACACTTCACCAAAGAGCTGGACAAATATATCCAAAAAATGACGAAGAGATTGCACAAAACCACCAATGTTGGTCGGGAGCCGGCAGAAAACGAATTGAAGCTCTTTGCTGAGTTGTACCTATCAGTCCCGAAAGTGGGAGGGACTCTGTCACCTCCACTAGCGATGGTAGCACAACCGTGAAAATTTGATTCTTAAGAGTGCCGTGTGGAAAGCTAGTAGCTATGTAATCGCTTGCTAAGTCACTTATATAAAAACAAGGATCTAGAGATAGAATGGGAAGAAAACCCCACGTGCACTATGAAGTCAGTCTGAGGGGTTGGACAGTAACACTGAAGAAAGGAAGCAGGAAAGGAGGTAAGGTCAAAAGGTCAAAGGCTAAACAGTGGGCAAGGCTAGGGGCCTAAGGGACACTGCAAACACCCTTCAGTAATGCCTGGTGTGCACTAGCACCCTCAGGGGTCAATCAAATACTGTACAGGGTTCAACATATCCTTTATCCTTGGTTCATCACAGCTCAATAAAACTTGTGGGTCCCTTTCTTTCTTCCCAAACTAACTGTTGCATAATCAGTACATGAAAACCTTCATCACCTTCAGCTTTCCCACAGGAGAACCATAAAAAAAGAAGAGAGCAAATACCATATACTGGAAGGTGGTCCAGCAGTAAACGTGTGTCGTATGCTGCATCTCTCGCTGTCCATTGGTTTGACACCATCTGGTTTCGGAGTTTCTCGGCACAACTCTGGAAAACACACTCGAGTTACTAAAGGAAATTTCAAGACAATTTCAGCATTCTAAAGGTAACATGTCCTTTTATTATAAGTATATTGAATCTCTACCAGATTGAGCTGCAAACCCAATGGAGTATTTCACACAATTTATGTATATTTAGACAATTACGCATTGGCTTGTGACACTCCAGCATAAACTTCCTACAGTGTGGCTTTTCCTGAGTCCTGTCAACAGTGCTCAAGATATGTCTGACAGCACCTGTGGATTGGATCTGGTCAGTCAGTCAAATATTTCTTGGGGAACATGAGGTCAGGCGGGCCACAGTGCCCTACATCAGGTGACTTCAGATCTGGATGTGTTCTGTTGGCTACGAAAAATGACCAAGAACAAAGGTCAACCAATGGTGCATAACATAACCTTACAAGTCCCTTCGCCAATGGGTGCAACTCTTCCCCATCATAAACTTTACAGTTAACTACATACCAGAGGGTATAACTATCTCAGAAATAGCTCAAACAAAACCTTCATATGACCAGGTGTGTGAAACCCCCACCCAACAAGGTCAGGGCACAATGCCCTGAGCAAGGTTAGGTCAGGATGCATTTGGTTTACTGACAAAAAAAAAAAAAAAAAAAAAAAAAAAAAACTGCTTAACCTATGAGGTGTGGGTCTGCTCTTGCTCCAACTTAACCTTGTTACCATTTTTGGTAGAATTAAGTTATAGGTACACGGCGGGTATTTAGTGAGAAATGGCAGTTTCTTATAGTATTTTGGATACTTATTAACAATTTAACGTTAATTTTTGGGGATCGGCTGTAATTACCTTACAATTTACCTTTGAACTCTACCCTACGGTAAGGGGGACCCCAATGGGAATCCGGGGTTTCCATACGCGATCTTCACGAGACAGAGCACGGGTACACCTGTTTCGAGCGGTTCATATCCCGTCTGGCAAGTGCAATAACTTGTTAACGTATGGGTAACTCACCCCCCCGGGCCAGTACTAAACACGGTGAAGGGACATTCCATTTGGCCGACAACAAACAAATGCACCGGCAGTGTCATTTGGCCGACAACAAACAAATGCACCGGCAGTGTCATTTGGCCGACAACAAACAAATGCACCGGCAGTGTCATTTGGCCGACAACAAACAAATGCACCGGCAGTGTCATTTGGCCGACAACAAACAAATGCACCGGCAGTGTCATTTGGCCGACAACAAACAAATGCACCGGCAGTGTCATTTGGCCGACAACAAACAAATGCACCGGCAGTGTCATTTGGCCGACAACAAACAAATGCACCGGCAGTGTCATTTGGCCGACAACAAACAAATGCACCGGCAGTGTCATTTGGCCGACAACAAACAAATGCACCGGCAGTGTCATTTGGCCGACAACAAACAAGTGCACCGGCAGTGTCATTTGGCCGACAACAAACAAATGCACCGGCAGTGTCATTTGGCCGACAACAAACAAATGCACCGGCAGTGTCATTTGGCCGACAACAAACAAATGCACCGGCAGTGTCATTTGGCCGACAACAAACAAATGCACCGGCAGTGTCATTTGGCCGACAACAAACAAATGCACCGGCAGTGTCAGAAGCCCTAAAAGTGTTGAAAAATCCAGTTTCCAAGGTACTGCACTTGCCCCACGGGATATGAACCATTCGAAACAGACGAAGCCGTGCTCTGTCTTGTTGCATGGACTTCAGGGGACGATTACAGGTTAATTACAGCTGACTGCCAAAAAATAACGTTGAATTGTAAATAAGCAACCAAAATACTATCAGAAACTGCCACTTCTCGCTAAATACCCGCGGTGTCTCTATTACTTAGAAATACCCAATTCTTCTCTGTCATGAAAATACAAATCCTTTGGGCCAGTCCTCTGTTCAACAAATAATGGCCCCTTCAGGCACAGTATTTTAGCCCCCTCAAACAAATTACTTTATCTCTGTCCAACAAAACATCTTAGCCCTATCAGACACACTATCACAGCCCTGTTGAATGCAACATTTTAGCTGTTGTCAATCAATACATACTTAGCCCAGCTGAACACAACAGTTTAGCCCCTGTCAAGTACAATATTCAGCCGTTGGGTAACAGGGTATTCAAGTCCTCTCTCCTGTCAGACAATACATTCTGAGACCCCATCAACACACAGGTTTCACCTCAGTCAATCAAAAGGGCCGATGGGAACCTTGGGGGGGAAACTGTCTTAGGAGTGGAAAAAAACATGTCAAACCCCCAGAGCATGAAGGGGCAGGGGCTACTAGCCCCCCCCCCCCCCCGAGAGCCAGATTAGGGCACAATGCCTCAGGTCAGGCTAAGTTATGGGAAGGTTACATTATCATGTGTTGAGTGTTTTGGGGGTTGAAGAAGAAGAAGAAGAAGAAGAAGAAGAAGAAGAAGAAGAAGAAGAAGAAGAAGAAGAAGAAGAAGAAGCCTATGGCCGATTTCCAGGAAGAGAAGGAGGAGGCATCAATGGCGACTACACTCAATTTCAATTGAGAAAAATGACCCTTATTCCAACACTTACTTCCCTTTACTGCAAGTCTTCGTCCAAGTCATTGACGTAAATGCGAGTCACTTCACTCAGGAGAGCCCCCACCTGCCTTCAGAGGACCTGAGCTAAATCGGCCTCCAATTAATCGCTGTGGAATGTCAGGGGGAAGGAGTCTGACAGGTCACGTGATCTGGGTTCCAGTAATGCCGTCCAAGATTTGGGTGGAGGTCCTTTCGGGCCATTTCTCCTCCTTCATTTTTGGACATTTCAAAAATATCATTCCGTTATTTTGTAATGTGAGATTTTATTCTGTTGAAATTCATGACATTTTGCGCTATTTTGATGTGAGGGCGTTTGTTTCGTGTGTGGAAGAGTGGCACCGCAGAGGCGGCAGTTGACAGAAAACCCCAAACAAAAGATGGCGACGTTCGAGGTTGAAATAAAATTGTTGTGGTTTCTCTTTGAACCGACTTCTTACACCTTCATTTGATCTTACCTATTTTTTTTTAATAAAACGAACCTTCTTTCACTCCTGAGTGACTTCTGCACTCTTCTTCCTCTATATCACAGTCACATCATAGTAATAAATTCCACTCGAATGTTGCACCCAAGGAGCGACATCCACGATTCAAATGACGAGTCCGAGAAGATTTCAGTCACTGAATATGAAGTTGTCTTTCAATTGTCTTTATTAGTGGTTTTGTCCTTAATATAACTTCATATTTTACCTAAATTTGGGTAAATCGATGATAAATCTTGCTTGAATTAAGGTAAAGGACTTACCTGATGGGTTATAATAGGATATATTAGGATGTATATGAAGACATATCAGCCTATAGACTGTGGTTTTTTTACAACAATTTGCCTATTTTGCCCACATTTAGGTAAATCGCTGATAAACCGTACTTCATGTAAGGTAAAGGCCTTACCTTGAAGGTTACATGAGGCTATATTAGGGTATATAGGGATATGTCAGCCCAGAGATTCAACTCAAACCTTAAACATTAATATGTGCTTTCACCTTTAAAGTAATTAGCTTATTTTACCTAAGTTTGGGTAAATCGATGACGTGTACTTAAATTACGGTAAAGAACTTACCCAAAGGTTATAATAGGATAAAAGAGGACATATAAGAGGATATGTCAGCCTTTCATTGCTCATTTCTCTTCAGTCTTTGCTTGTTTCACATGGTGCCATATGTACGGTTATGTATATATATATATATATATATATATATATATATATATATATATATATATATATATATATATATATATATATATGTGTGTGTGTGTGTGTACTTCAAATGGAAGTTGAAGTTTCATAGTGTAAATATCCTTTTATTTCAGTTTCTTAAGAAAATCTAAAATGTTCTTTCCCACAAATGAAAACATTTTGCAAATTTTCCCAAAATTTTACAGAGTTCTGCAAAAATTAAGCAAAACTGCTTCCGTGAAATCGATGCAGAGTAAATTCAGTATCAGAGCAAATTCAATGTCGCAGTGAATTCGATGCAGAGTGAATTCAGTGTCACAGGCCATCGGTGTCAGGTGAACTTATTCTATCAATAGAGTTATTCTATAACAATACTGGAAGAAAAACTTTTTAATAATAATAATAATAATAATAATAATAATAATAATAATAATAATAGTCAAATAATAATAACAGAGTTGCCTGGTATGGTTGGGATTTGCATGGTTGGGATTGGGATTGATTTGGTTGGGACTAGCATGATTTGGATTGGGATAATTGGGATTGGTCTGATTGGGATTGGCAGTATGGGTTTTTGGATTGGTATGATTGAGATTGACATGTTTGGGATTGGGATTGCTATGATTGGAATTTGGACTGGCGAGATGGGGATTGTGAGTGGTACTGGCATAGTAGGGATTGGGATTGGCATGGTGGGGATTGAGATTGATTTGGGTGGGATTGGCATGATTTGGATTTGTACTGACATGATTGGGGTTGGTGTGATTGGGATTGGCATTATGGGTATTTGGATTGGTATGACTGGAATTTGGATTTGCATGACGGGGATTGGTCTGATTGGTATTTGTATTGGCATTATGGGGATTGGGATGGGTATGTTTGGGATTGGCATTGATTTGGTTGGGATTTGCATGATTAGGATTTGGACTGGCATGATGGGGATTGGTCTGATTGGGATTGGCATGATTGGGATTTGGATTGACCTGATGGGGATTGGTTTGATTGGGATTGGTATTGGCATTATGGGGGATTGAGATTGGTATGATTGGGGATTGGAATTGGCATGGTTGGTATTTGGATTGGCATGATTGGAATTTGGACTGGCGTGATGGGGAGTGCTCTGATTGGGATTGGCATGATTGGGACTGATACTGTCATTACAGGAGTTTGGATTGGTATGATTGGGATTGACATGGTTAGGGATAGGATTTACGTGATTGGTTTTGGCATTATGGGTATCAGGACTGGTACTATTGGGATTGGCATTGTTGGAATTGGGATTGACTTGATTGAGATTGACATGATTGGGATTGGCATGATGGGGATTGGTCTGATTGGGACTGGGTTTGATATGATTGGGATATATAATTGGTACTGGCACGATTTGGATTGGCATTGTTGGAATTGGTCTGATTGAGATTGGGTTTGAAATGATTGGTATAACAGGGATTGGCACGAATTGAATTGGTATTGTTGGGATTGGTATAATTGAGATTGGCACGACTGGGATTGACACGATTGGAATTGGGATTGGCATGGCTGGTATTTGAATGATTGGGATTGGATGAACAATGCAGACAAATATGCGGAGGAGGAATGTCAGCAAGCTTCGGGGAAAAATAGTCAGCAAAAAACGTCAGCAATCGTCGCTGACGCTCGCAACCCTGGCGTCAGCAAAAGGCGTCGGAGAAACATCAGAAGAAAACGTCAGCAAACACAGCGAAAACATCAGGAGAATGTCAGCAAGTGTCAGCGAGACGTCAATGGTCTACTTAACTTTGGAGACAAACAGTTACTATTATTAATTAACGTCTACAGCCAAAAAGCAGCCGATAATAATAGCAATAATAGTCAAAATAATAACAGTAGTATTAATAGTACCTCTGAGAGTCAAAATAGTAAAGAAAAAGGATAGATGAAGGTGAGGAGAAATGGCGAATAATAAAAAATAATGAAGACGAACTCGCTGTTGGAACGAGAGTTTAAATGGCCGCCCTCGTGAAAGGGAAAGTGAGAGAAGTGAGGGAAGGGTGTGTGCGTGCGTACGTGTGCGCACGCACACGCGTGTACGTTTCTATGAGCGAGCGTGCGTCGAGGCGTGTGCGTGCTTACCTGAATGTGTGTGTGTGTGTGTGTGTGTGTGTGTGTGTGTGTGTGTAGGGGAGGATGGGGGGAGACGCTAAGAGCAGATGAGCAGAGGAGAGCAGCTGCGAGGGGAGCTCAGTCACTTGACTCAGTCAGTAGTCAGTAGGTCGGTAGTGGCCGTCGGGAGACCGATGTCTCACTGTGTAGTGTAAATGGAATTAAAGCTGTATTGTTGTCGCTTTTATATTATTTCATATTCCTATTTTTTATTAACGATGATTCCTAGTTAAGTAAGGAAACAAACTCATGAGCTTTAATGCATTCAAAAGATCATAAAAATATGTGTGAGAGAGAGGGAGGTTAAGAATAAAATAATTACCTTAACTCTACAGCCATCTGTGGCCTTCCTCATCCCCCTCCCCCTCCTCCTAGCTGTCAAAATCAAGAGTCCATTGTTGCGGACATAAACAGTTACTTTTATCAATACAAAAAGGCAAGAATAGGCACTAACATCTTTCAGCGTCCACGACAGCAGAGTATGGACTCGTAGGGTTTCTCTCCCGGGATCCCGGCCATTTTCCGGGGGTTAAACAATCCCGGGATTTTTCTCATTGTCCCGGGATTTTCCGGGACAAACTATTGGAAATTGAATGGTCTTTCTTTTAGTATAAAATTATGTTTTTTATTTTGTTATCAACTACAAAAAATAATGGTTAATTACCAAGTTGAAAATCATTATAAATTTCGTACTAAATATTACCTACAGACAGTGCCCTTAATTTTACTTTTACTGATATAAAATTGTTTTTCATTTTGTTATATTATCAACTGCAAAAAAGACATTCATTTTAGTTTTGTAAAATCAGAAAAATATATAACTGAATGTACTCAAATTTGTTTTCATTTCCACTAACATTTCAGTAAGTAGTAATAAAAGAAAATACCAATAAGCATATATATACATAATATTATACGGTGTTATACTAAAGTTGTACATATTATATTTTACGGACAATTAAGGACTGATTCATGAATGAGCCGCCTTCAGTAAAGCACTCTGGCTACAAACATCAGCATTTATGAAGAACTCTTTATATTATACTGCAAATTGTGAGCTACTTTCATGAATATTATGTATTTACGATTCCATATTATAATTAATTATTAAATGACAAACTGTCACTCCAACTGAAAAGTCAACAGACAACAAACCCGAAGGCTTTGCCGGGTGAACAGCTAGTTAAGAAAAGATTAAAGAGAGAAAGACAGCAAAGTGCACATTAGTATGGCACTACCCTATACTTGAAAACAATGGTTATATGGTTAAAAGCCAGAGTAGCATTAACAAAAATGAGTCATGAAGGCAATTCATAAGACATCCCGGGAAATCCTGGGATCCCGGGATAAGATGAAATTTTATCCCGGAATCCGGGACAAAGACATCCTCCCAAAATGAGAAACCCTAGTTTGGGTATGCGGCCAATGCCAGGGAAGGGGGGGGGGGAAACACCACGAAAAAGTCCTCGTGTCAAGCTGAAGTCAGGGTCGAGGTGTTGCATACGAACACAGCATTCGTCTTTTTTTTTTTCTGAGCCTCCCTGTCATTGTAGCCTCGCACAGGCACTCACTCGCCCTGTAGTGCAGCACTAGCCTCGCACAGGCCACAGTGAACCAAGAGCTGATTTGATATAAAAAAGGAGAGGAAAAAAGGCCTCACAAGAAGCCGTCATTTGTAGGGGTCCGTGCGAGGCTAGAAGGTAAATCTCACTCAGTTCAGTGGACTGGAAAGGCTTCTTCCGCTTTCTGTCCTGTCTCTTTCCAGTTCCAGATCCCTGGAGGAGAGGCAACGGGAGTTCCTTCTTCAGGGGACTCTGAGACTGACTCCAAGTATAAATGAACCTTTGTCGATTCTCTGGAGGAGAAGAAACCAGAGCCAAAAGGCGCCTGAAATCGTCGTCAGGACCCAAAGGCTTTGAAAGTCCCAAGATGAAGAATAAAATAAAACTGACTTTTGAGTCATGAGTCCGGTTTCTGGACAGCGCTGCTGCCATCATGACGACGAATCGGTCGGACTTCCAGAGACGAGAAACATGAATGTACAATTTTTTTTCTCTCTATCTCTCTCTTAGAAACTTCCTCGAGTTTCTTTTCTACTTTAGTGGAAACGACAAACCAAAAGTAAATAGATCAATAAACAACAGGAAGAGAGAGAGAGAGAGAGAGAGAGAGAGAGAGAGAGAGAGAGAGAGAGAGAGAGAGAGAGAGAGAGAGAGAGAGAGAGAGAGAGAGAATCAAAATGCTGTGGTTGCCACCTATGAGCCTACAAGGCCATTCGGCTCATTTCACAAACCTAATTTCCTGTATATGTCTCGAACACCGAACTGAAGAGCTCCTTCCAAGGAAGGACAGAGGTCGTGTCACTCACTAAGCGAGACCTAAGTAGGCCTAACGATTCGCACAAACACACAGTCAGAGAAGGAAGGAGGCCAGCGGATGACTACATAAAAGCACTAATAATAATAACAATAGTAATAACAAGCAATAAATGTCAAAGATAAAAATGGTTCTTGAGTGGTAGAACAATCCATCGAAAGCAATTCTCTATTTCGTGGTCTGTCACGTGAAATGCTGGAATGGTCTTGAGGTCTGCAAGCGCCACAAATGCTGCACGTTACCATATTTACCAGCAACCCTTTGCACTGGTGCAACGGGCAGTCAGTGTGTTACTGGGACACGAGAGCCAAGTACACAATTGTGCACTAGAGAGAGAGAGAGAGAGAGAGAGAGAGAGAGAGAGATTTCTAACAAGAGTATTTCAATACATCAAGGTTACATACTGGAGTACATATTATACTGTAGATTTAGCAGATGACTCACAGCGAACAACAAGGGAGCAAAGACACATGAATATCGGCCTAGATTTCCGAATGGGATTCTACGTCATTTTCAACACGTCAACCCCCCTCCCGCCCCCCCCCCCCTCTCTGGACTGTCTTACGTTACTGGTAGTTTTAAAAAAATGAAAAAAATGGATAACTAGGCCTATTGAGCCATGATTGTGCGTTTTCTCTCTCTCTCTCTCTCTCTCTCTCTCTCTCTCTCTCTCTCTCTCTCTCTCTCTCTGTGGTCACCAACTTTCGGTAATCATCAAAAGAAAGATCCTTTTGAAACTTTAACCCGAAATAATTCCATTGATGATCTCTGAAAAGAGCAGTTGAAATCTGGACAGCATCCTAAGGGAATTTAAAGACGTTTTCGTTCAGCATCAGGAAATTGAGAGAGAGAGAGAGAGAGAGAGAGAGAGAGAGAGAGAGAGAGAGAGAGAGAGAGAGAGAGAGATCTGCTAAAAATCTCAGTACCTATTTTGCAGAGAAACTAGGGTAAACAAATAATAAAGCCAAAATCATAAGTAAATGAAAACAAGGCAGACTGCAGAAGTGTAGCTTCCTAAGAGTACCGAAGGCTAAGTACTGGCCCCCGCCCCAACCCCACCCCCAACCACCTTCTCTCACACACACTGATGCTCCCAGGAACTGTATCATTCAAACTTTTTTTTTTTTTAATTTTAGCCTCCTGCATAAACCCTTAAGCACTTACGATGGGCATAAGGTCACAATTTGGACAGCGTGTGTGTGTGTGTGTGTGTGTGTGTAAAAAGGAGGTAGACAAAAACGTCTTCTGGTTACCCCACTGACACCTTCCGGTCTCCCTCCAGCTACTCAGTGTGACTGACGGGAATCTGAACCAGAATTGATGCAATAAAAACCATTTGATTTGGGCGAGGGTTGAAGGTGGGGAGGGGGTCATATTCCCCCAAAACAACCTCCCATAAAAAAAAAACACAGACAAACTCCCATAGGGAAAATTCAGTCCCTTCTTGTCTGTTGCCGGATAATTAGTTTCCGTGTAAGTAACTAGACTACATAAAAACAATTCAAACTGACAAACTGTCCACTGGGAAGGAACTGACATCATCAGCCATTATCGATATTACCATCCACAGTGATATATCTAATTACTGATTGGTTTATAAATCTCATTTAGGGACATGAGATACCTTCCTGGCCTTTCAAAGACCGTGTCAGTGACAGACAGTTTTTGTGAGGACATGATTGTCTTCTCACCGTTTCCAAAAACCACAGCAAATTCACCATCAGGCGATGGTAACCGATTGCTCCTCATTCCCTGGGGTATATATACCTCTTGGTCCTGAGTGCCACCCTACCCACGAAATAATAATAATCGTTCAAATACTTCCGTTGCCGAGATTTAGAACCGAACTGACCAAACTTCAGCTGTACTGGATGTACTGGAGATTACATATTTAAAACAAAAAATTCCAAAACCTCTCCTGTGTCACAACATTCCAGTTCCATTGAGAGAGAGAGAGAGAGAGAGAGAGAGAGAGAGAGAGAGAGAGAGAGAGAGAGAGATTTCTACCAAGAGTATTTCAATACATCAAGGTTACATACTGGGGTACATATTATAGATTTAGCAGATGACCCACAGGGAACAACGAGGGAGCAAAGACACATGAATATCGGCCTAGATTTCCGAACCGGATTCTACGTCATTTTCAACAGTTCAAAGCCGCGGTGGTGGCCTGTCCTCTGTCGTTTCCAGAAGCGATACCCAACTACAGGGCATACAGGAGTTCCCAAGGGCCCAAGGCACTTTAGTTACCAGACGCTTTGCAAACCTAGACCTACTGCGCAGGTTGCCAGTGTCGAAGCCTGAAATCGCCATCATTATCTTTCTATTTGAACGAGTGTGCCGAGAGAATGGTGAATAATTCATTAATTAGTGAATAGTTCAATGAATAATTCATTAACTGATGAATGATTCAAAGAGAAGGAATGTTATTCAGCCTCTGGGGCAGGAAAAACAAAATAAAAAGTTAGCGCGGTTTACGCCTTAACAAATTGGTGTAGATTCGATTTCACTTATTAAAATATATATCACTGTAATCCTGATTCAATCCTCTTTCTTGTAAAGTATATTTACAAAGTCTAACACCGGAAATCGAGATGATATTCAGTATGAAAATTCGAACAGTAGCCGCAGTCAGCTGACTTAGACCATTAAGATTCTCGACCATGTAATAAAGACCAATATGTCTAATGGCCTCATGCTATTCTCGCCCTTATTCCTTCGGTTAATAAGGCCGCTTTCTGATCTTCAGGGTGAGAGCATGTTTCGTTCTGGACTAGGCCTATGTCAGTAGCACAGAGTATACAAAGCGTCTCCGAAACCTTTGACAAACGAGAATAAAATTATTGAACAATATATATATATATATATATATATATATATATATATATATATATATATATATATATATATATATATATATATGACGAAGTTGTTTCACATCCAAATTTGATTTAAATAAAAGAATTCAATAATTTTAATCATAAATTACGAAATTACTTTTTGATTACGAATTCGTGGATGAAATCACGAGAAATCATTGACCATTTTTTTTAAATTACTTGAATGTTGTGCAAGGATTCGAACGCAGCTGACACCTGACTTTGTGTCTGAGGTCGGTTTTAGCCGTCAATATTTATTCCCATTAATTTATTATTATTATTATTATTATTATTATTATTATTATTATTATTATTATTATTATTTATGTCAAGTCTGCTTATGTAGCAAAAGGGAAAGGTGGCTACGTTCCGACATATTTGCACAAATGATGAGGGAATGTCCGTCACTTTCTCCACCTCCCCCATTATGCTCTCTGAGGCCTTTTGTCTCGTCTTTATGGCATCAATTCCCCCTAAACTATTTGTTACGTGACTTGACAATGACTTGTGACTGATAAAAAGCTTTGCCCCAAACCCCCACCCCCCATAACCATTTGTTTTTTATTTAAAAATTTTTTTTTTTCAAAAAATTTCATCAATAAACAAGAGTAAAGATGTAATGGTGTCTATATGTTAGTCACAATTCTCAAAAAACCTGAGAATAATTATGGATTGATGATGACGACAATAATTCCCCCAAATTAATACTGTCACTCAGAGTTCATCATCAACTGAATAAAAAGAGAGAATGATAATAAGAGTCCTGACAACACTGCGAATAATGATGAATGAAGAAGCAAGTGATTAATGCATAAAGAATATTCATTGAAGAATGTTAAGGCAACAAAAATGGCTCCTAGAAAAACAAAGGTCGTTTCCCTCAGCTGATTGTGAGAAGTTCCTTCCTGTCTCGTCTCTTCTCATTCGAGTAGAGCAAAGTGAGATGCGTCAATCCCTTGACCAGCCGGGGTCAACAACAAGTAGTGGGGGGAGGGGGGTGGGGTGGCAATGTTGGAAGGACCACGCCCGAATTTGCGATTGTAGTGCGCTCGAGGATGACAGGAGTCGCCTCATGGCCACTTCGTCAAAACATTGACGTCATTCTTCCCTCTCGATCCTCCCTGTCACGACGCTGCTTCATTATTCAATAACACCATCATCACCAAGGTTATCAGAAGAGGCTCATTATCATCACTATCACTATCATCTGACCGCGAAACATCTTCCTAAAAAAGCTGGACCTCTGCCAAGAGGCCACGACCCCAGACAGATATTTTTCCCCTTTTGCTTTTTTTCTATACTACCCGGGGGGACGGCCCCCCGGTCACAAACCACACTCCCGTAGGATCTACGTTGTCTCAACTCAATACAGCAGCAATATCAATGCTCGATGACTGATAATATCCTCGGCGTTAGCGATAAAGTTGAAGGTACGCGGAAAGGATTTCAAGAGTCACACAAGAATAACAAAAGGCGCTGGTTGGCCAGTTGGCCTGACACTCACAGCACCACGTGTTCCCCAAGTAATAACAATTCTTTATAACGGCCCCCAGAAAATGCTTCTCAGAGCAGCTGGCCCCCCACTTCATGGCGCCTAACATTATTATTATCGATAAAGAAACTGACTCTCCAGAAACAGGGGAGTTGTGACTGGCGTCAGGAAAAACTCTTTCAGTTAAGAGCAAATCTCGACAGTAACAAAGGCGGCTCACAGTATTATTCTTTACGCCACATTTTCAATAAACGAGTGTTTGAGGAAGGAATCCTGGTCCCTCCCGAATTTCGATGGAAGTGGCGCATAACAAGTTTCTCGACTGATGGACACGTACGATTGCTATCGTCATTTAGGGAGAAATCATTTTTGAATTTGGAGAGAGAGAGAGAGAGAGAGAGAGAGAGAGAGAGAGAGAGAGAGAGAGAGAGAGATTCCACTGTAGTATGACTATATACTGTATAACCCGGTTCCTATATTCATTTACTTGCAGGTTAAAGGGAAATGCGTATGATTAATAGTGCATATAAAGCTTTCTCTCTCTCTCTCTCTCTCTGACACACACACAGACGCCACTCGGGAGACGTTATGATACGGGAAATCATTCTTATCGATAATCACTGACGGTTATGACTCTTCATAAATCTTCTATATTAATGGTGTACAACTAATAGACTAATAGACGTCATTTGTGTAATTAGGACGATAATCGACGTATTAAACTTGGTATCTGCATGAGGACTCTATCCATGGGTCTAGAGACGAAGAAAGCTCTGGGGGAAGTGATGAAGGGACTGAGGAGCACAACGTTATTCTCGACCTTCTGGCTTCGGGAATAAGGGCGGTTTCCCTCTTGGGTTGAGGGAGGAAATCGTTATCAAGGAATGTTTTCTCTCTCTCTCTCTCTCTCTCTCTGCGTGTGTGTGTGTGGTTTATACAGTTTTGCTTTTTATATTTTCATAATGTGACCTTCAAGCGCAAGTGGTTAGTGGCGACAGTAGTAAGAGTTGTGAAGCTTATCAGCGATGAAGATGAAGAAGAGACCATTATTATTAACACATGTATAAGAGCTTCACGA
>JANJGK010001994.1:55000-62500 GCA_039081455.1 Macrobrachium rosenbergii | reverse complement strand
AAGGATTCCTTTGAAGGAAACGCCCCCCTCCCCTCCCCCTGCGATTTAGATATTATTATTATTATTATTAAACCCTATTCATAAGGAACAAGAAGCCCACCACTACAGCACAGGGCCACTGACTTGAAACTGCAGAAGCTTCCAAAGAATACTGAAGAGTTCATTTGAGAGAAGCAACAGAAGGCGACGGGAGGAAACGCAGAGTGAAGAAGAAGAAGAAGAAGAGACCATCAGTTCTTAGAAAAGATAGAAATAATTGGGCAAGAATGAATAAAGGATTAAAGTCCCAGGAGAATTATTATTTTTAGTGGCAGCAACATCTGAAGTGCCAACTGCACAGCGTTCTCAGCAGGGAGGCTGTTCCACCGTTCCACAGACACAGAGCAGATCACAGCATTGTCTGAATTCTCTCCTCAGGAGTGAGAGAATTTGTCACATACTTCTGAATAACCTCTCTCTCTCTCTCTCTGATATGTATATACATACATACAGACATACATACAGTGTAATGGTGGTGGAGGTTTTGGCAGATCGTAGCGGCAGTGGCGTGGGCAGAGTAGCACTTGACTGGGGTCTTCATTTGTAGGAAATCCGCGCAGTTTCAAGGCCGTTTCCGCTGCTCTTGCCAGAGCAATATGGCAACTGCCCCAAATTCCCTTGTCGTCGTGTCGTCACTTCAGTTTGACTCTGACCAGCGTGGTAGTTGAGTGGTAGTGTCACCCCTTGGAACCATTTCACTTCGTAGTTCTGATCGTGAGCGTCGTCTCGGGCAGATGAACTCAGACCCACGTTCTTTATCATAACCCTCAGGAAATAAGAAAGTGTCTCATGTTCTCCCGAAGGGCTTGATACTTTCTCTCCTTCTGATATCCGGTGGGAGCTTCCTGTGCAGTCTTGGCTGTGTAAATCTTCACGATGGCCCTAAAACAAGTGACTGTGGAGCAATCTGCTTATTGCAGGACATTGCTCGTGTAGCAAACAAACAATCTGATAAGGAGTCAGAGACTCTGACTCAAGGCAGAACATTGCCCAGTGCAAGAACCTAAGAGGGAACTGGATCCTAGCCACAGCAGTGAAGTGGGCTGATCGAAAGATATGGGAGTATAGTGAATGCAACTCTCAAAGGTGTACTTCCTTTTGTGTTCTCTACACCAGAGGAAAGGTGTACAGTGAATGCTACTCTCAAAGGTGTAGTTCCTTTTGTGTTCTCTACACCAGAGGAAAGGTGTACAGTGAATGCAACTCTCAAAGGTGTAGTTCCTTTTGTGTTCTCTACACCAGAGGAAAGGTGTACAGTGAATGCTACTCTCAAAGGTGTAGTTCCTTTTGTGTTCTCTACACCAGAGGAAAGGTGTACAGTGAATGCTACTCTCAAAGGTGTAGTTCCTTTTGTGTTCTCTACACCAGAGGAAAGGTGTACAGTGAATGCTACTCTCAAAGGTGTACTTCCTTTTGTGTTCTCTACACCAGAGGAAAGGTGTACAGTGAATGCTACTCTCAAAGGTGTACTTCCTTTTGTGTTCTCTACACCAGAGGAAAGGTGTACAGTGAATGCTACTCTCAAAGGTGTACTTCCTTTTGTGTTCTCTACACCAGAGGAAAGGTGTACAGTGAATGCTACTCTCAAAGGTGTACTTCCTTTTGTGTTCTCTACACCAGAGGAAAGGTGTACAGTGAATGCTACTCTCAAAGGTGTACTTCCTTTTGTGTTCTCTACACCAGAGGAAAGGTGTACAGTGAATGCTACTCTCAAAGGTGTAGTTCCTTTTGTGTTCTCTACACCAGAGGAAAGGCGTATAGTGAATTCTCTACACCAGAGGAAAGGTGTACAGTGAATGCTACTCTCAAAGGTGTACTTCCTTTTGTGTTCTCTACACCAGAGGAAAGGCGTATAGTGAATGCTACTCTCAAAGGTGTACTTCCTTTTGTGTTCTCTACACCAGAGGAAAGGTGTACAGTGAATGCTACTCTCAAAGGTGTAGTTCCTTTTGTGTTCTCTACACCAGAGGAAAGGTGTACAGTGAATGCTACTCTCAAAGGTGTACTTCCTTTTGTGTTCTCTACACCAGAGGAAAGGCGTATAGTGAATGCTACTCTCAAAGGTGTACTTCCTTTTGTGTTCTCTACACCAGAGGAAAGGTGTACAGTGAATGCTACTCTCAAAGGTGTACTTCCTTTTGTGTTCTCTACACCAGAGGAAAGGCGTATAGTGAATGCTACTCTCAAAGGTGTACTTCCTTTTGTGTACTCTACACCAGAGGAAAGGTGTACAGTGAATGCAACTCTCAAAGGTGTAGTTCCTTTTGTGTTCTCTACACCAGAGGAAAGGTGTACAGTGAATGCTACTCTCAAAGGTGTAGTTCCTTTTGTGTTCTCTACACCAGAGGAAAGGTGTACAGTGAATGCTACTCTCAAAGGTGTACTTCCTTTTGTGTTCTCTACACCAGAGGAAAGGCGTATAGTGAATTCTCTACACCAGAGGAAAGGTGTACAGTGAATGCTACTCTCAAAGGTGTAGTTCCTTTTGTGTTCTCTACACCAGAGGAAAGGTGTACAGTGAATGCTACTCTCAGAGGTGTAGTTCCTTTTGTGTTCTCTACACCAGAGGAAAGGCGTATAGTGAATTCTCTACACCAGAGGAAAGGTGTACAGTGAATGCTACTCTCAAAGGTGTACTTCCTTTTGTGTTCTCTACACCAGAGGAAAGGCGTATAGTGAATTCTCTACACCAGAGGAAAGGTGTACAGTGAATGCTACTCTCAAAGGTGTACTTCCTTTTGTGTTCTCTACACCAGAGGAAAGGTGTACAGTGAATGCAACTCTCAAAGGTGTAGTTCCTTTTGTGTTCTCTACACCAGAGGAAAGGTGTACAGTGAATGCTACTCTCAAAGGTGTAGTTCCTTTTGTGTTCTCTACACCAGAGGAAAGGTGTACAGTGAATGCTACTCTCAAAGGTGTACTTCCTTTTGTGTTCTCTACACCAGAGGAAAGGTGTACAGTGAATGCTACTCTCAAAGGTGTAGTTCCTTTTGTGTTCTCTACACCAGAGGAAAGGTGTACAGTGAATGCTACTCTCAAAGGTGTACTTCCTTTTGTGTTCTCTACACCAGAGGAAAGGTGTACAGTGAATGCTACTCTCAAAGGTGTAGTTCCTTTTGTGTTCTCTACACCAGAGGAAAGGTGTACAGTGAATGCTACTCTCAAAGGTGTACTTCCTTTTGTGTTCTCTACACCAGAGGAAAGGTGTACAGTGAATGCTACTCTCAAAGGTGTACTTCCTTTTGTGTTCTCTACACCAGAGGAAAGGTGTACAGTGAATGCTACTCTCAAAGGTGTAGTTCCTTTTGTGTTCTCTACACCAGAGGAAAGGCGTATAGTGAATTCTCTACACCAGAGGAAAGGTGTACAGTGAATGCTACTCTCAGAGGTGTAGTTCCTTTTGTGTTCTCTACACCAGAGGAAAGGTGTACAGTGAATGCTACTCTCAAAGGTGTAGTTCCTTTTGTGTTCTCTACACCAGAGGAAAGGTGTACAGTGAATGCTACTCTCAAAGGTGTACTTCCTTTTGTGTTCTCTACACCAGAGGAAAGGTGTACAGTGAATGCTACTCTCAAAGGTGTACTTCCTTTTGTGTTCTCTACACCAGAGGAAAGGTGTACAGTGAATGCTACTCTCAAAGGTGTAGTTCCTTTTGTGTTCTCTACACCAGAGGAAAGGCGTATAGTGAATTCTCTACACCAGAGGAAAGGTGTACAGTGAATGCTACTCTCAAAGGTGTACTTCCTTTTGTGTTCTCTACACCAGAGGAAAGGTGTACAGTGAATGCTACTCTCAAAGGTGTAGTTCCTTTTGTGTTCTCTACACCAGAGGAAAGGTGTACAGTGAATGCAACTCTCAAAGGTGTACTTCCTTTTGTGTTCTCTACACCAGAGGAAAGGTGTACAGTGAATGCAACTCTCAAAGGTGTACTTCCTTTTGTGTTCTCTACACCAGAGGAAAGGTGTACAGTGAATGCTACTCTCAAAGGTGTAGTTCCTTTTGTGTTCTCTACACCAGAGGAAAGGCGTATAGTGAATTCTCTACACCAGAGGAAAGGTGTACAGTGAATGCTACTCTCAAAGGTGTACTTCCTTTTGTGTTCTCTACACCAGAGGAAAGGTGTACAGTGAATGCTACTCTCAAAGGTGTACTTCCTTTTGTGTTCTCTACACCAGAGGAAAGGTGTACAGTGAATGCTACTCTCAAAGGTGTACTTCCTTTTGTGTTCTCTACACCAGAGGAAAGGTGTACAGTGAATGCTACTCTCAAAGGTGTACTTCCTTTTGTGTTCTCTACACCAGAGGAAAGGTGTACAGTGAATGCTACTCTCAAAGGTGTACTTCCTTTTGTGTTCTCTACACCAGAGGAAAGGTGTACAGTGAATGCTACTCTCAAAGGTGTACTTCCTTTTGTGTTCTCTACACCAGAGGAAAGGCGTATAGTGAATTCTCTACACCAGAGGAAAGGTGTACAGTGAATGCAACTCTCAAAGGTGTACTTCCTTTTGTGTTCTCTACACCAGAGGAAAGGTGTACAGTGAATGCAACTCTCAAAGGTGTACTTCCTTTTGTGTTCTCTACACCAGAGGAAAGGTGTACAGTGAATGCTACTCTCAAAGGTGTAGTTCCTTTTGTGTACTCTACACCAGAGGAAAGGTGTACAGTGAATGCTACTCTCAAAGGTGTACTTCCTTTTGTGTTCTCTACACCAGAGGAAAGGTGTACAGTGAATGCTACTCTCAAAGGTGTACTTCCTTTTGTGTTCTCTACACCAGAGGAAAGGCGTATAGTGAATTCTCTACACCAGAGGAAAGGTGTACAGTGAATGCTACTCTCAAAGGTGTAGTTCCTTTTGTGTTCTCTACACCAGAGGAAAGGTGTACAGTGAATGCTACTCTCAAAGGTGTACTTCCTTTTGTGTTCTCTACACCAGAGGAAAGGTGTACAGTGAATGCTACTCTCAAAGGTGTACTTCCTTTTGTGTTCTCTACACCAGAGGAAAGGTGTACAGTGAATGCTACTCTCAAAGGTGTACTTCCTTTTGTGTTCTCTACACCAGAGGAAAGGTGTACAGTGAATGCTACTCTCAAAGGTGTACTTCCTTTTGTGTTCTCTACACCAGAGGAAAGGTGTACAGTGAATGCTACTCTCAAAGGTGTAGTTCCTTTTGTGTACTCTACACCAGAGGAAAGGTGTACAGTGAATGCTACTCTCAAAGGTGTAGTTCCTTTTGTGTTCTCTACACCAGAGGAAAGGTGTACAGTGAATGCTACTCTCAAAGGTGTAGTTCCTTTTGTGTACTCTACACCATGGAAAGATCTGTCTTGTAACAGAAATCAGAAAGTGGTTCAGTGGAGAAAGTGTGCAAATCAAGGAGCCACTCAATGAACTAAAATTTAGGGAAGCGTAAGTGTGCAGAAAGCATAAAGGTAAACCCGAAGAAAGTGAAGTGAAATCCCAAGTGATGTTTCACTGAGTTGTGGAGAATCCTGGTTATTGTGTAAATTTGGCAAGAGAGGCAGTCACTGGCTCACAGGGTACCACTTTGCCTGATTGAGCTTTTAGAGGAACCTGTCCTGAATGCCTGCATGCAAATCATGGAAGAGATATCTCACAGAATGGCACTGTGGACTTCAATGTAAGTACCCTGAAGTTATTTGCAAGACTACCAGATTTTATTTGGGGTCATTTCCAAGTTCAAGATTTATTTGTCCTGAATGGAAACTTGCAACTCATGTTCATGTGAATACCAGGGTGAAGTTCAGGAAGTGATTGATGATATAATTATTATCTAAGATACACAGACTGTAGGGCTGAGGTCTATTTCCAAGTGAGCACAAGCTCTCGGCTGATGAGAAAGTGGAGCCAAAACTTTACCTTTCATTAAGTGTCCATCATCACAAGATGGCAGGAGAATTTCTGAGTGGCTGAATCCAGTTGCTGAGTTCCCTGTGTGCTTCTTCCATAATGCATTTATACATATGTACATACACACACACATATATAGATTCATTTTTATTCTGAAAGTTCCATAAAAGAAGAAGAAGAAGAAATCTTGACAAGCAACTACCTTTTGGACCGATACACAGAGGGGGCCTTTCCTAGGTAGTGACCCCCAACAGTTTTAATCCGGTATGGATCCGCCTCTGCGGAGTATTTAGTACAAGCCCGCTGGGGATGACTGTAAAAACACAATCAAAAGACTGTAAATATCATAAAGATAATGACCCCCAAGAAATATTAGTCCTAGATAACAACCAGGACCCAGAGAAGAACGGGTCTGCTGACGTGGTAACGAAAATAAGACCTTTTCTGCACAGGTAGTCACGTGATCCCCCCTCCCCCCTCCCCGCTAGAGATTCTCACGTCCAGGTATATAATGCTTATTTATGCGGTCTTTTTACTTATAATAATAATCCTTTAGTAAAACTCATCTTCAGTTAAGACTAGTTCTTATTTTTCACCTTAATGCTAAACTAATTCACTAAGGCCATGAGTCACTAAAGGTCCGAGAGGATAAAACTGGCCGGTAAGAAGGGTAAAAACAAAGCTGTTTTCATCCCAAGTATTGTTGGATGGAGTCATTTCACCAAAGAAGAACCAAGAACTTGTCGACAGCCATTCAGTGTTGGTTTATTAGTCTCGAAGATTTTCTCTCCATGCTTTGGCCCTCGTTCGTTCTTTTCCTTTTCTTTTATCACCGTCATTTTATCTAGATCATTCTTCCTAATTATTACATCACTGGGATCCTTCTTAGTCTGAGTCTGTTCTTCTCTAACATCGTCCCTTAAGGTTAAGGCCTCATTTTCAATTTCAAGTTCACTGGTTCGACTTTTAAAGAGAATGCTAATCGCCATCATTTCTACAGAACATTTCCGTTCGTTCACTTCTGTGAACTAGCAGAAGATGACAACTACTTATTTAAAAATCAAATTCGTCTTCTTTACATTGTTTTTTTTTAATTTGCATTGCCATGTCTTTTCCCGCAAAATACTCTCTCAAGCAAAATTGAAAACTCACCGAATTTAGAATGTTATGGGGTCCATTCTTTTGACGTATGCAACCAAAAAATATTCCAACATATATTGATTTAATTTCTTGTGGGGATGAATTTAACGCTATATAATTTACTTAGTGTTTCGAAAAGATCTATGATTCATAGAGACTTGACAGAATTTCTCAATTTTGAAATCTATAAAGGCAATTCAATCGTGAGTTTGCTCCTATCATAGTTTTCATGGTATCTACCTTTCTCTGCTCCTCATAATTAACCCCAAAAGCATTTCGTGTTACTGTCATCATATACTGAAGAAGAATTCATAATATCAAACCACTTAACAGCATGAATGAAAGTGGCAGTTTCTTCCAAATTTCTGCTGTTTAAGAGAACTTTCCCACCTAAGTAAGTCATTTGCACTTGTAATCGAACTGCATAACAACTGTTGTCCAATTCACACACTGT